>VZTY01018241.1:163354-182911 GCA_013400935.1 Turnix velox | reverse complement strand
TTCCTCCAGTCATCCGGGACCTCACCTGACAGTCACGACTTCTCAAATATGATGGAGAGCGGCTCGGCAACCACCTCAGCCAGCTCCTTCAGGACTCTGGGATGCACGCCATCTGGCCCCATAGACTTGTACTCATTCAAAGGAGGCACTCTCGGACTTGTTCTGCCCTTACAGTGGGGAGGGATTTACCTCCTTGGTCCCCACAAAGAGGTTTGGGGATGCAGGGCTTAGGGACGTGAAAATCAGAAATGCTCCCACAATTTATAGACTTCATGGCAAGCTTTGGAGGCAACCAGAGAGAATGCTCTGCACAGCATCAATGCGTTGTCATCTTTCTAAATGCTGCCTGGAATTTGAGGAGGACATTTTTAAGCTACACATGCATGAAGATGAAATGAAAGCTGGGGCTCTTCAGAGGGAGCATTTGCTGGCAAGGACTTCAAAGGATGATACCAATGCACTGCTTTCCCAAGGAATTGTCCAGACAAGACAGTTTTACAGTTGAGTGAGACAGAGGTCCAGGGAAGACTTGTTGTGAGTGGTTTTCTGTCTGTCTAAGCTGCTTGCTGTTATGTGCTCTCCCAGCTTTTGAGCCCCTACTGTTGGGCTGAGTTTGTGACTGAGTCTTGGGCAAATCAGTGTGGCATGTGGAGTGTCACGCTGCTCAGTGGTGGCTAGGGGGTACTCCTCATGGCTCTGAGCTAGGGCCCAGCTTCAGCTGTCTTCAGCCATTGAGGCAGAGCTTTGAACTCAGCTCTCATATTGCGCATCCATGGGCTTTTTATCACCACATCGTCAGAAAAAAAAGGAAAAAGACCATTAGTTTAGACTAAGTGGGAATTGATAAAGGGATGATCTTGCAAATTGCTCCCAGAATTGTCACTGTCCTCTATTAAGAACAAAGAAATACAAAAATTAACTCTGAGGATTTACTCTGAAGTAATTATTCTGATGATATTTATTTTAATATATTTATTTATTGTTGTTTTATTTCAGGGACTCTTAATTAAAAGTAAGCACTGGCAGCGTTCTCATGGCAAATGCTTCTTTTCAGTACCTTTGAAAGATCTTTTTTTTCTTAAAAGCTCCTGATGGTGAGGTTGATAGATAAACCATCTCAATGAACGTGCATGAAGATTTGTAAAATCTAATTTGGTACAGAATTTTTCCACAGCATGGCACATGTCCTAAAGTAAGAGTTTTATAAGAGAGATCAGAGAATTTTACAGAGTGTAGTTTGGTATATAGTATAAATACATGCATTTTTGTATACATGCCATAGCCAAAACACCGTAGGTATCTATTTAAAGAAGGTCAGCATGATGAACCCCTAGGAGCCACCAAGTCTACCTAGTACATGTTAAACAATTGCCTCATGGATGTGCTGATGCCAAACCAACCCTTTGGGTCTTTCTGAGAAGAATGCATACATAAGCTTCCATGAAATATGTCATCCCTTTCACTCATTTATTCTAAGGAAATACCAACAAAATACTGTGTTTAAATGGCTTTAAGGATCTGATATAAATCAACAATGGCCAGGAAATACAAGAAAATCAAAGCCTGACACTCCCTCTCTGGCACATTACACATTGCCTTTGCAAAGTGAGTTCAGAAGCCTGGGGTATCCCACCTCATTTTCAGTTCCTGATTTATGGCAGACCCTATGGGAGAAGTACCAGCAGTAACAGAAGCTTCCACCTCAGGCCTTGCATGGCAAGAGTTCAGATGAAATCGCCAGAAATCACACGAGCTTCACATAAAATATGAGTAACTTTTTGGCTTGAGACCCAGCAGCTGAGACTGAATTCCTGCTCCTGTGTTTCCAGGCCAGCCCTGGTACAGATGCAATGCCCTGCAGAAGAGAGGGACACTGCTCCCCAAAGCCTGTAGGACATTTTTCATGTTGGCTTCAGTTTACTGGCTGGGGTGATCCCAGGGTGGCAGCACTGTCCTTGTGGCTGCTGCCAAGCTCTGATGCTTCCAGCATCCCCCAGAGTTGGCCTATGGATGGGGTGGTACCTCAGGGCATCCCCCTCATGCAGTCACATTGCTGGGAGAGGACACAAGAGCCTTGTTTACAAGCTTCAGCATATGTTTTGGTATATGCATAGAGGCATATATAATGGCACAAGACAGTCAGTCTCAATTTTTCCTCTGATGCAACCCAGAAAATCAAATCACTCTGATACCCACTGTTTTTATCTTTCACATTAAGATGAGTTGAAAATATTTCATTCCAATGCAGGGTCAGTTAATGTAGGAGATTAGATTAAGGCTTTTTAAAATTCACCCATTTTCTACCACTTTTATTTTTCCCCTCTCTGCTACTGCAGTAATACTTTCTTGGAATCAAGACTCAACATCTGCTTCAAACTCATGGAATAGGAAAGAGGAATCTTCCCCAAAGTTTCCTGGGAATCTCTGCCCCTGTAGCAGCTTGTCCTACCCTTGCCAGCCTTGGGCCCTAGGGATTCATCCTGTCCAGAGGCAGAGCTGTCACCATTCCTATAGCTGCTGGAACATCCCAGGAAACAGAGAGGTGGGCCTTGTCCTGATGACTTGGGGCAAAACAAGGACTGAATGAAACCCCCATTTCCCTTTGCTGCCTTGTAATCCTAGTTACAATGAAACAATTTGGTGGCAAGAAAAAAAATACTTCCCTGTATGAAAATGTCTCCATTGTCAACTTTCACACAGTCAGAGGAAGAAACTGACACTACAGGCATGTATTTGCTTAAAAAAGCAAATACATGTCAGCATTTTTAAAATTATTTTTTCAATCTTTAGTCATGTTGATAAGGCATCGATTCAGTGAAGTTTTATACATGAAGGCACATAGGCAGGAAAGCACACTACCAGGTGGAAGAGCAATATGCCACTGGTCTGGTAAGGATAAAGAGCAACAAAGCAAAGAGAGGAGAGAGGCATCCACAGAAGTGGGAGTGTGGCAGCTATCCAATTACTGGTGATTTCCCTGGTGGAGTATCTAAAGTTATAGAGTAAAAGCAACTCTGGTGAGGAACATCTGCACAGCTGTGAGTAGCTGAAGGGTTTTGATTTGGGTCTTTTTCCAAGTCCTGCTTTTCACAGTGGTAGCAGTGTAAAAATAAATTAAAATCAGTTTACTAGGAAATGCATAAATGGAGCATTTAAAGGGCTCCACTCTTGATGCTTGCACCCTGTTTCTATTAAATATTAATTCTGAATTTTCATGTTAGAACTTAATAAAGATAACAGCACTTGAAAAGAAATGTGATAATGTCAAGCTTTTATCTTAAAATTCTGCCCTCATTTACACTAAGTAGCCCCTCTGACTTTAATCTATTTATTATGGTAAGATGAGGTGCACTCACAGCAATCAGAGAAAAACACCAGATAGTTCATATCAAAATAAATATTTCAGTGTTGCCACACATATATTTGAAGAGTGTAAAAGCTCCAGCACACATAAGAATATTTTCAGTCAGCTTGGTGAATTTGGGTTCAACAGGTAGATCAGGAAACCAAAAACACAGAGTTTGAGAAAGGAGAAAGGAGGAGAAGAGAGTTTTTTAAATACCTGCAAGAGCCTGAAGCTATCAGTTTCCTACCTTTTTCCTACAAAGTGTATCTATGGCATGCAGAGTTAAAAGAGGAGATGGAGTTTTCCAAACTTTGGCCCATGACCTTGCAGCTGGATCCTGTCCATGTGTTGCCTCCCACTGGCCCCACCAGAATTTCAGACAAACCAAGGTGGTTGAGCATGCAGATAAACTTGACTAGTGACCTAGATAAGATGTGCTTCCTAACCCAGAGGGCACATTTCCAACTCCCCTCCACAGGAGACACTTGCCCCAGAAGGACATCTAGGCTTGGGACAGCCATGATTTCAGAGGATGTCATCCAGAGGCAGCTATTCTGCATGGCAGCTCTGAGAAAGTGGCAAAGAACTGGAGGGAAAATATGAAGAGAAGATGAATCTGTTCAGCACTAAACATGTTTATTTTAACTTCTCTGAAGCTTCTGAAAAATCACTGAGCAAAACTCCAGGGTATAAATCAAAGTGAGAGAGAGAAAGAAAAAGGGCAAGCGAAAGAAAGTCATTACTTTGACTGGCAATGAAAGATTACTCAGGATCCGTAACTGTGTTTACCTACCTCTGCTCTGAGTTCACCATTCCAAAACCCTCAATAGAAATCCACGTTGAAAACAAAGCCCAAATCAAAATAGTCCACATATTCATAGGAAAATTACTTGTGTAATGACAAGTGGAAATTTGGGGTGTGTTAGCTATGCTCAGAGTACTACATTTTCCTTACTATTAACATCACATTTCACAGGATTCCCAGCTTTCTCTACCATGAGTTTTAATTGCAAAATTAAGGCTAATATGATACAGATAGCTATCTGAGTTCTTTTTTTTTCTCTCTCTCTTCAGTTTCATGTCCTTCAGCTATGCCTCAGTGCAGCCCAATTTACAGTATGAGGCTGGAAAGTCAGTCCCAGGCAAGCAGCTACAATGAGCACTGTTCTCTCTTGTTCATTATAAGCTCCCTATTTCCTTCTTCAAAGTTGTGTTCAACAGGATCTGCTTGCGTAATTGTGCAGCAGCGAGCCCTGCTAGCCTCAATCCCTAAGAATTTTTTCAGTGACCTCTTCCTGCCCAGTTTTTTTCGTGAGAGAGAACTATTGGGAAAGGGGAAGCCAACAGCATTACCAGAGGGTAAATGAGTAGAAAGATGCACAACAGAGACTAGTGTTTGCTGTTGGCACGACCAATAAGTAAAGGCAAACAGAGGGGCAGCAGGGAGGTAGCCAGAGCATCACAAGTGCAACATCCATTCCTTGAGGGCAGCCGAGTTCACTCAGGCAAGAACATACCTGTGCCACGTGTGTGACAAATCAAGATGCATTTATTTACAACCCTGGGTTTGGTTATGGAGAACTTTTAAAAAAAAAAAAGAAAAAAGAGGGCAAGATGACCTTAAGAAGTTGATGTTATTAAAGATTAATTATTGCCCTCAGACAGATCCCATTTATCACCACGAAAACTAGATACATTAATTACAACACTTCTGGCATTGAAGCAAACCTGTTCCACTTCATGTTAGATTTTGGTTTAGATTTTGCTCCTCAGAGGGAGCACGGGAATCCTTAAATGAACCAAAGAGCAGTCTGAAGATTTTTCACTTATTCCCGGCTTATTTCCCTGAATCAAGCTCCATAACAACCTCCATAATCAAAGAATTATCTTTGCTAGTGACAGACAAAATTAACATTATGCAATGTTGCTGAGTGCAGTGTATTTCCTGTAGCTTCAAAAGCTTAAAAACATGCCATGCTGTGGCAATGCAGAATAGGCAGCTTTTAAAGTTCAGATTAAATCTAAGCAAAAGTCTCCCATGACTTGTTCAACTTCTGCCACTACCTTATGTATTGTGGTAACGGCGTAGTGCAACGTAGCAATTTAAAAGGACAAGAACATAAATCTTTCTTGGAGATGACATTTTTGCTCATTGCCTGTGCATCAGGAGGATGGAGGGAGTCTGCTGTGTCTGACTACTACTAGAAGTCTCACTACTTCTAGTGAGAAGTGCAAAATGAAAACTTCACACTTGGATTTACAAGCTAGCCTGAATAAGAGAAGGCTATGGGGACACCTTATAATGGCCTTGCAGTACCTAAAGGGAGCCTTCAGGAAAGATTAAGAGGGAAGTGGATTGCTAGGAGAAGGGGTAATGGTATTAAACTTAAATAGTGGAGATTTTGATTGGACATTAAAAAGAAATTCTTCAGACTGAGGGTAATGTGGCACAGGAAAAGGTTGTTCAGGAAGTTGTGGATGCCTTGAAATGTTCAAGGTCAGACTGGATCAGGCTTTGAGCTGCTTGCTCTAGTGGGTAGTGTCCCTGCACATGGGAGGGGGTTGGAACTAGACGATCTTTAACATCCCTTCCAACACAAACGATTCTATGATCCTATGATTCTATGATCAATTCCTATATATTCTTCAGGACAAAATTTCCTGTGATGTGATACATTAAGAGTTGCAAAATTTGGTCCCATGTGGAAGAACTCAGGAGTTCTCCATAGCATCCCGAGGAGGAACCCTAACCACCCTGTTACTCCCAATCAGCTGCAAAGTCCCCATCATCACTTTTATGCAATTTTCCCTGCATAAGAAAACAAACCCCAAACCACATACACGCAAATACAAAAACCCAGTGCTCTGTACTCTTAACTATTCACTCCAACTGGTCTGCCTCTTTAAATGAAGCACAGGCTGTAACACGCTATCTGCTCCTCAGATAGCTGAAGGTGGATGAGTGCCAGGGATTTGTTCAGCTTCCTGGCTTTGCTGATAAAGAAGGGCCACCACGAGGTAAACCTCTGCTCCCTTCCCGACACATTTCCTCTATGGCTACCAAGGAACAAGGGACCCGAGAAGACAAGGAAAATAAGGGGATGGCGACATCAGAGCCAATTGCTTGTGTCAGAGGAGGCTTTCAAAGAGTTCCCCCATGTCTCCATTTAGAAATGTGAGCTTTCAGCCTGGGCATTTGCATCAGTGGGTGGAAACTATGAGAAAGCACATTTAATGCTGAAAGTTAATGATGGTACTTGACCATGTTAACCAGTAAATGACAAGGCAGGGTCGCGGGAGTTAATTATTCAAGTAAGTGACTGCTGAAATGTTTAAGGAATGCTGGTAGTTTGCACTTGCTGCAGTGGAAAGTGACTAATCATTTTGAAGTTTAGTCTGGACAGCTCTAAACAGATCCTTCTTGCTCTTTTTTTCTGGTTTTATTTTTTAAATCAGTATTGTCTACTGACAAGCAGAACATTAAAGCTTACGCAGAAAAAAAATAAAGCAAAAAAAAAACCCCAAAAAGCAACAAGCCAAACCCCAAGCTGGCTATAGAGGCACCTTCAACATGATGAGGAGAGTCAAAGGAGAGATGGAAGCTGGTCAAGAAGGGTCCAGCTGTGGGAGATGGGGGTTCTTGCCTCAGCTCCTGACCTCTTGTGGGATGCAGGGCTGCTCTTCTCACCTCTCTGTACTCATGTATTTAGGTTAGAACATCTCTGGGGCAAACTCTACCTTGTTTGTACAGTGCCAAGTACAATCAGGCCCTGCTGGCAGCTGATGTCCCTCGGCAACAACGTGATATAAATGCTAACGAAGTGAGATTGCTCATACCTGTGTAGCCTCCAACTGAACCTCCCACTTAAAAAAAATCATTATCTTTTGGTACCCGGATGATTTAAAATAAACCTCTCAGGCAAAATACAATTACTGCCCTGCCATAACTGCTATGCTTCTGTGGGACATAGCTGCATAATTTTAAGAGCCAAACAGTCCTCTAGATCTCTTTGTTTCAATAACCAAATACCAGAGAGGAAGGTTATACTGTCGATTTATTTCTCTCCTTATGTATGCTGAACTGCTTTACAAATTATGATATATGAGTCTACAGTATGAAAAAAAGCCAAGTAAAAGCTAACATTTTTTAACAGTAGTACAGTACATATGCACCACTTCTCATCCCATGTAGACTTAAATCAGACATACAGTTGCTACCTGACCTCGCAGAAAAGTGCAGCTACCTCCAGGACAAGACACAGCATGTGTTTAATACACAATATTTGAGGTTTGGTCATGGACAGAAATCACTTCCCTCCACCTGGTAAGGATGAAGCAAAAATAAAACCACATAGGCCTGTATCTACAGGCCTATTAAGATACTAAAATTAAGAGGAAGGCAGATTTGGAGAAGCTAAATATGAACATAGCAGAAGGTAAAAATAAAAACTGAGCTAGAAGATGAGAGGGCAACTAAATGAATATTATTTCCTTCTTGAAAAATATAAGAATTTGTGGTTATAACCTGTGTATTTTAGAAACCTGACTTTACCCTTATCTGAAAACCATAACCCCCAGCATTATTTATGCCCATTGATAGGTGGGCTCTGCTCTGGAAAACTTTCCTCTGGGAATACCTCAAAGGTAAGATTGCAAAATCCTCAGCAGTATTGCCTATGAGAAAAAAAAAAAAAAATTGTCAAGAGGAATTAATTCTTGATGAAGGTTATGGGAATTTCCTATTCTTCCTGCTCATTTTGTAGGTGTGCTAAAAAGGTTGTTTATCTTACTGTGTTATCAAACAAGGAAGTGCTTTTATAAGCTGGGTCAACATTTAGGCAGGGTCAACCCTTTATTTAATGTTGCCTTGCATCTGTTGCCCAAAATGGATCTTCAGCAATCCTCTAGGTACATACACATCCTTGGCACAAGTTTAACTCCTGCTGCTCAGGGTGCCATTGTCCCTGCAGCTCCTGGAACAGCTGGCACAATCTAGAAATGGGCTCTACTTCTTACTAGTCAATCCTTGTGACCACAGTTGCCATCTCTGAAAACAAATAGGCACAACGAAGAGAAAACATTCAGGCTTGAGCTTGAGGACAATCTCAAGTCCCTGGTTCCTATTAGTGAACATGAAAGCTAACCTTCAGAATTAACAAGTAAACACAGATGTTCATTTGGGTAATCAGAGGACTTGTAAAACTGGGTTACCACAGGGACTGCTGGCAACACCAAGTGATAGAAATACGACCCATTCTACCAGAATACATGAGAAGACAGAAGAAAGTCCAGGACCACATCTGTGATGAATGCTATTTTATGTGTCAGTGGAGCACACCCAAAAATGGAGCATTGGTGGCCAGGAGGAAGGAATCTCAGCCACAGAAGGCAAGGATAGTGGGAAGCAAGGGGCATAAGTGCAATGAGAACTTCTGGTGCAACTCACGTGTGAGAATAAACACCTAAAGAAATAAATGCATATGTGAGAATAAATACAAAGATTAAAAAAATAATTTACCAGTGGCAAGTCAGCCCATGTGAGTTTGTAAGATAGGCATACAAATGAAAGACTGCAGAAAGCAGAGGCTTGGTTTTCAAGTCCCATTGCTCAAGTCAAGAACAATTTACTTTCCTGCGGTACTTGGATGGGTGCAGAGGCATGTGGTAAAGGCAGTGTGGGTGGTTCACAGCTTTGGTCTAGGAAGCCATGAAGCCACAGTCATACTTTGCTTATAGATCTTTTGTTGCTCTAAGCATGAGTGTCCCTGTTGACCTCCATCAACTCCATTTTTGTGTTTAGGAAGACAGTTTTTGACATTTTCTTGGACTAGGAATGGAAGTAAACTGAAGCAGCAGGTTGATGATCTTCCAAACCTATTTTATGGCTCTCTGTTGATGCCATTGCAGCTACTTTGCTGATCTGCCTTGAACAACCTAGACCTACATTTCATCAATTTCCTCTCATCCTCTCGGAATAATTCCAGCAGGTGATTATGGCTCTTCAGCTCAACATTATGCATCCCAAAGCAATCAGAAGGAGTGAAGAGAGGCTCCTGATGCCAACTTGCTTATTTTTCTGGGAAATTTCTGCTTATTTTATGGGAAAACCTTCAGATAGTTTTGAGTTTTCCTCCTTCTATAAAACTACTCATTTTAGACAGTGTGGTACATGCTGTCAGGTAAGTGTCACCAACTGGATGTGGCTGAGCTCCCTTTATTGTCATTGAACATGATTCAGAGGCAAGAGTGATGTATTTAGTGCATTTTTAGACACTACAAGGTGTCTAGCTCTTCCTAACTGTCTAGCTTCCAGCTGTCTTCTGTGGGTCAGTCCTGGGTCACATTTGCTATCTCCACATGGATGGATTTCTTGGATACCCTAAGTGATCTCAAACAGCTCTAGATCCTTATCTGTGGACAAATAAATTAAGCTCTTATCTCACATCATCTAGGTCTGTCTCTATTTACTGGTAAGAAATAGGTGTCTGTTTATCTATCTCACCTATCTGAGAATGGGCAAGTGTGGCCTCTGGAGATGTGTGTCTCTATCCCTTGATTTAATAGGAATTTAGGTGAGTAGAGGAAGTGTGATGATTTTTTTTTAGATGGCAATAGAGAGGTGAACTCAATCCCATCCATACTGCCATAAGATTAATGCTGGAACACTAAGCACCTTGCTCTTTGCTCTTAAATGTCATAATAATTTTGGTTACATTTATCGTGTTTTAAAAACCATCCCTGCTTTTATTAAATTGACCCTTGTTAATTATAATCCAATGAGTTTTAGAAGAGGCTTTAAAGGGTAATGATTTATGCATCTATGTTCAAAAATCTGAACTATCAGATGGCAAGCCAGCAAACTCCTACTGAATTCATAACATGCACTTCAGAAGTCATTTCAAATTCCTTTGCAAGTCAAACAGTGGGAGAAGTAGGTACAAGACATACTGCTATATTGTGACAAACCATAAAGAAGCTTTCAGCTGTATAGCATCTTGACAGGCCGTTCAGAATCGAGTGTTTAACCTCACTCTTTACCTTGATAATCGTATTTCCCACTTTGCTTCACACATACATTATGCCATACTCAAAACACAAAAGAAAAAAAAAAAGTAATATATTCTTTACTGAAAGACAACTTTGCTGTGTTGTACCCCATCACTCTTCTTGTCTTTTATCATAAGAGAAGCATCCTGTACTTGCTTTGATAGCCAACAGATCTTTCCTAGCCATAGTCCCGATATCTGGAATAGGGATTTATGAAGCCAGGAAGCAAAGTGTACTCTTGTTCCTCAAGAACAACTGCTAGTGTGCTCATCTGTCAAAAAAAAACATCTGAAAAGCAAAGGGAGTGGTGATACGTGTCCATATTGCTTTGGACTTTCTGTGAAGGTGCATGCTGTGGGCACAGGCAGCAAGAAACAGGTCAAATATTAGGGGCTAATTATATGATTAATGTGTCAACTGCAGCAACACCAGACTGAATTTTCAGAAGCACTGATGCACATTGGTTTTGACTGTGTCACTCTTCAGCAGTTTTCTAGATCACATCCTCCAAGCACTGTATTTCCAGAGTAGGCAGCAGCCTTTATGCCCATATTCAGTGAAGAAATAAGCTGTATAGAACAGGAAAGAGATTTTTTACTTCAGTTGAACATCATTTTGCACATTTACCTGATGCTTTATTTATCCTTATAGCAAAAAAAAAAGTCTATAAATAGACACCACTAGCAATAGGAACTCTGGACAAAAGGGCTAGGTCAAAGAAATCCTGAAAATTAATGTTTTATGAAAGCACCTATGCTATTCAAAGGTCAGGCACGTGCTGCTCTTTCCTTTTAATGAAGCAGTAAGGTTATTTCATGGTAACAATAATAGCCACTCTACCAAATTCAATCAAGCACTCTACAGACAGTGATACCGAGGTCTGACCATACTGGTGATAGATTATTATGGTCCTCCATCATCAAAGTGCAGTAAAAATCCAAGGCTGTAGTAAAAATTAATTTGGCCATAAAACTAGCCCACTTACTCCTCCCCCAACTACTGCAACATTGATTTATACAGATCATCAGACACAACTTTGTGAAGGTATCAAGCACCAGTAAAACATGCTGAGAGAAATGCATGTTTGCAACACAATATTCAGAAACCAACTGCTTAAAGTGGATCTTCCTAGATCTCCTGTGTCATTACACACAGCACTACAATCAAGTGACTTACCAATATCAAGCATGCTTTGGAAACCTACTGCTGTTAGTAATAATTTTTTACCTTTCATACAGAGACCATCAATTCAGAGCCTGGCCTGAGTCAATTTCATTGCTGATTTGAAATAAATCAGTAGTTTTAGGGAAAACTCTTAAGGATGAAAGTCCTCGTTCCAAAACCACAGCCATCTGTAGGACTCTTCTGGATCCTCAGGAAAGGCAAAGGAACTGAATAACTACAAGAAACCAATCATGGGTATCCAAGCTGGTGAAAAATTAGGAATATATGGTGGTGCTGCTGGTGGCAGGGCATCATAAGAAGGTGCATCTCCTGGTGATGGCAGACTTCTCTGGGACTTATCAAAAGGATTAATATCGCATTCTGTGATTCTGTGTAATACAACAACAATTTAGAAAAAAAAAAGAAGTACCATCTCCTGCTAAGGAGAGGAATATACATATAAAGAGATGTGAACTATATCCTTGAGTTTTGCCTCATTTGCTTAATTGCTTTTGTATTCTCAGTTTGAAGAACATCAGTGTAATCCCTATGTGGTAACAATTTCATACACAAACTTCAGCACACGCAGTGTGGGAGATGTTGAACAAACCTTGTCAGTCACAGAACACAGGGAAACCTGCTGGTGGAACAAATTTGCTGCACACTTTCATTTTAGCCAAAGAGGCTGAGCTTCCCCTAGATTTTCATGGTCCGTTGTTCGACCAGAATTTCTTCCATACAGATTGTATGATGTTTTGGAGTCCAACACAACATGGCATACTACCAATTGATACTGTATATTCCACAATGAAAATATGCCCTTCATGCTCCATGAGAAATGGAAAGAATTTGGCCATCTCATTTAAAACAGTGGAGGGGAAATGGAATGCAGTCCAGCTTTGTAGCTTAAATTCATCCTTTCCGTTGAAGAGAAAGGTGCTTACAAGTAAGAGGTATCTGAAATTTAAATTATTCATAAAAGGGAGTCCATGGCTTAAGCATTTCTCAGCTGGCTGGCCCATTTTTTAACTGCTTCCTAGCCAAACACACTTCTGTAATAAATGTGCTGGTATTAATTTTGGATATGTTTTTATGATTTTAAAATAGGCCTTCTGGAAAGCTCATTGAGCATTTGAATATAACAATCCTACAGAAATAGAAGGAAAGAGCAGAGAACTTTGCCCTTTTGAAAGCAGTGAAAAAAGCCCTTTTGACTACCTGATGTTGCAGCTGCACCAATGTTTTAAATTTTCTTTTAACGTTCCACAGCATGATAAATGCAATGCCAAGACAAAGAAAGGTATATAGTCTCAACTCCAAACAGCAAGCAAGCATTGCCAAAGAGAAAACTTTTTATAATATTACATAAATGTGAATTCTAGAACATTTGAATGTTAATAAATTCTAGAGGCTTTTATAATAATATCAATAGAATATTTCACTTTTATTACTTTTTAAAATGTACCATCCTTTTCCAGGGTTCTCCTTATTGACATTATAGTGTTAATACTTTTTGGTTCAGACTTATTTGTGAGCAGGTAGTATAGTGTGACAGTACTGTAGGAGAGTAATTAATTATAATTTTAAATGTATCCAAATATTTTGAAAAATAAACAGGTAGATCTGATTGCTGCCTGTGATCTACTTAATGCACATGTAAGTAGATGTTTGAATACTTTGCTTTTGTGACTGGGATTGAGCTTTCTTATTCTACCCACAGCTGGGTGACAAACTGAGCGCATAAATAACAGGTGTTCTAGTTCCAGTGACTCATTTCTCAGCTTCCTCAGGGACAGTTAAGCCACTAAATATTTCTCAGACACACCTTACAATATAAGGTCTCAAATCAAAATGGTATCATTGTGGGATGCTTCATGCTGAGATTAAACATAAACTTAGTGAAAGATATTTCTTTTGGATCAGTGGCTAGCTGTTCTGGAATGACTGGTGTTCATGGCTGATACTAAGCAGGCACAAAAAAAATCTCATTTTCTTTCCCCCAAATTGGACTTTGTTTTGCTGACACTGTGCAATGCATTTTAATGCAAAGGTTTTAAGGATCTGAAGCAAGATAGGGCATACAAAATGTTCTGCATTCTTCTCTGCTTTCCACTTCTACCCTCTTTCTTCCTTCCTCATCTACCACGTGAGACCAAGGGCATTGCATCACCGCAGTGGCAGGTGACCAGCAGTGCTACATTCAGCTGTTTGTCATAAACATTCTTTGAATGATGGCAAATATTTCTACCTTGAGAGCCAAGTGTGATGTACTTTTCTTTTTTTATTTCTCTCTCTGCCTGAATGAACAAGAGATAAGACCTAAAATCAACTCCAGGAACCCTGCATGACTCTGCAAAACATTGCCATTCAACTTAATTGTTGCTGGCAAAGTTGGAATCATTTGTACTAACATAAATTCAACTTCACTGACTGAAGCTTTAATTACTGCATTTTGAGGCAGATTTTTTTGGTTTAGTAACACAATTTAATAATTTAAAATCAATATGAAACATGTTTACATCATAGGACTAAAACAGTAAGAGAATTCTTCATTGAATGGGTATATTCCTAGATGGTTTTGGTCCCTACGCTGTCAAAATTATTATCAGAGATGGCCTGAGTCCAGATAAAAACATTCCCTCTGAAGTCAGTTAAATATTAGGGCAGTGACCAGGGAGTATCATGAAGAAATCTGTACTACTTAGTGAATACTTAAATAAAACTCATTCTATTTCAACATGGCGAAAGAAAACTCACTCATCTACAAATAATAGGGAAAGAAATGGATCTAAAGAAGCTAGTGAGAAATAAATGAAGTGGACAGGCTCTCCCACACTAATGCTAACCTTTCATATCATCCATGAATTTATACTCAGGAAGCAACTAGGAAGGTTACATAGTGAGTATAGTAATAGTAAGCCCAGCTCTGGTGCACACAATTCGACAAAGATTCTGAAAAATCAAAAGTGCTTTAGACAAGATCCTCAAGGAATAAACTACTTTAGGCACTGAAGACAGGTGAAAAATTACCTAAGTACCTACCTGGAGAACAGTTGTTCAGTAAAAATGGGCTCCCAGATCTCACAAATAAAGCTGTGACATTCTGAGGGCTCAAAAGGGCTGTTGTTGCAGATTTCAAAAGGGCAAGGTTTTCTGTTCCACTGGAGTAGCAGAGATATAGCCAGAATTAAAAGTGATCAGACTGAAATTCCATCAGTCCTGGAGTCTTCAAGAAAAGGCTCCCATCCCTTATGACGATTGATGATTTTCATGCTTGAGGTAGCTGACTAGTGAGAAGGACATGGTTCTTTCAACTGCAAAAAGGGAAAGCCTTATGAAGAGGCTATTATACTGAAACTCAGGCACTTCTTACAGAAGCAGACTTGGAGCATCTCAGCTGGATGCTGAAATGGATTAATTTGTGGGAACTTTTGAAGTTGGAGCATTCAAAGAAAGTGAATTGAGGGCAAGTCCTTGAAACATACAATACTGAAATGTATTTGCCACAGATACCAAGTCTCCAGTGGAGAAACAAGCCTGACACATGTAAGGTTTTTTTGTGTTAGACACCAGTGTTACATTGAGATGAAAGTCCAGTGACCATTAGATACATGCCAGGCCACCTGCCAGGTGTGAGGTCAACAGTCAGAGCAGAGGGACAGAGGGACATCTCTGCTGCTTCTTAGGGCAGGGTTAGGTACCTCAGGCTGAGATGGAGTTCCTGAGTCATGGGCAGGGTGTGGGGGGAGGCCTCAGGCAAGCCTAGTCAAGACCAGTAAGGCTATTTGGGGCCTTGTAAGGCTCAGCAATTAACATTTGTTTTAGTTTATTCTAGAAACCCCCTCAGGAAAGATGTCCTCAGCATTTCCTGGCAAGATTATGGTATCTCCTACTACCATCTGTGAAAAGGGGTCACCCTATCCTTTCACAGTAGGTATGAAGAGTGATGTTTTTATACAAGCATGACATTGTCTTCTGAAACCATTATTCCCAGATGCATAGCAACAGTTTATGAACTGATGGCAGCTCCTGGATCCTGAGAATACATCAGGATTTTTATCTTGCTATACTTCTTCCTTTGTACAGCAGCCATCAGGTTCCAGCAGTCTTCAGCATCTTGTCAAGTAAAATGTCAGTGGATGACAACCTAAATTTAATCATTGCCCTTCTGTAATTCAATCTAAGTACAGACCAGTCTGGTTCTGCAGGTTATTTTACAGTGCTTTATTATTTTGATATTGTTTTCTAACAACCCTTTAGATTAGAGATAACAAGGATTGGCAGTTACATGATTCCACTCCCCACAAAACTCTTTTAAGTTATCTCCTGATTTTTGTGGCTTGAGCTCCACTCTTTTTACACCAGAAAATTATTTGTTAGGCCTAATTGCCTACTTAGATGCAATACTTACTGGTAAAGCTTGGACTATTAGACAAAGATTTATCTTCTTCAGCCAGCATAAACAAACATATGCTTACCTTGCTCCAGGGGTCCAACAATTTGTGTGGTGCTGATACAAGCTCCTTTGTTTAACTTGGCCTGTATTTTTGGCATACACAGCAAAGTTAAAAATCCTTCCTTTCCATTTCTTGTACTACCAATACCTAAATTCTCAGTTTTGTAGCTTTTGAAACAGCTTTTATGCAACACCTTGGAAACATTATTTTAGTGTACTTAGAGGAAATCTCTTGCAGTATTGTGAGAATCATCCATAAATCAATAGCAATAGCTGGGAATATGGTATTAGTTTTCTTATAACTTTCCATTTTTATTTTAGGTATCCTAGTACAACGCCAGTAGAATTTCTTCCCTTAGTATCTCACCTCCACCAGTAATCCAAATTGCATCTGAGATCAGACGCCTTGATATCTCTTCTTTATCAGGTCAACAGGCATTGAATCTGATTTAGACTTTGTCCTGCTGCACTTGCGCCAAGCCTCCATACCAAGGATGTCTGTCCTTTTGAATTAGGGCTGGATACCTGTTCTGGAAATCCTTGCAATTTGCTCTCTCACACTGTTCTCCTGTGTCTTACAGATGGAGTAGCAGCTCACAGGGCTAAATAACCTGGTAATGTGTAAATGCATTTCAGAAATGCTAAAAACACTTTTTGGAGCAGATTAAATTGTCAGTCGCAGAGCCCTGTTACTGGGAGTATATCAGTGACCACATTTTTACTCAGACATGAATTCAATCCAAAATCATGTATGTGGAGCTGAAAAAAGGAGTATGTGTTCTGCACTGTGGAGAAAGGGTGTCTGTGAAGTGCTTTTGGCAAAGGCAAGAAGTGGTATACGGTGTGCTTCTATCCAACACCTCATTAATAACATTCTCACTAGTAAACACAAAAAACTTTCTACACCTAATTGCTAAAGCCAAGTAGTTCCTCTCCATTAGCTCTCATCACCATCCTGCATTTGTCAGCCTCTCTGAGGCACTCATCTCTAGTTTTTACTATACAGTTCTGTGAAACCTGACCAAAAAAAAGAAAGTAGCTCCCAGATTGTTAAGGCAGGCAGGTGATGATGGCCTAGCAGTTTTTATTTCCCTGTATGTATTGTTGGCTTAGCTTCTTAATGAGGTATGCCATTTCCCCCATTTGAAATTTACATTTTTTTGTTTCATTTTTATTTATTCCAGAAGCTCTAACTTTCTTCAAAGCTGCAAGGAGCCACTTGTTAGCCTACTCTTTTTCTCACATGAAAATTATTCATCTATGTGTACCTTAACAGGTATATATATATATATACCTATTATATATACCTATTTATCAGGGAGTTGAAAGATAGGATGAAAGGGAACCTATTATATATTATACCTATTTTATATAAATATAATATATATATTTTATATATATATAATATTATACCTATTTTATATATACCTGTTACATACCTTACACTTAGACTGTCTGAAAGGTGTATCTTCATGTGAAACATCTAATAAAAGCAACTCAGATGGTGATCCTCAAAAACAACATTTTCCAAAGGGAGGAAAATGGTCAAAAAACCCCAATTATATTTTTATAATAGGTGCAGAAATATATTTCAAATGCTTCTCTACAGAAATGTATGCCCAAGCCTGTTGTACTTTACAGATTTTGTTGTTTTGGACCTATAGAGAAATGAAAGATTCCACCTTTTTTTCCACTGTGCTTCTGGCTCTGGACAGGAAGTTTCACCCATGCTACCTGCTGTTCCACTTGTTTTCCTCCTGCAGAGCAGTAACTCTGTCCTATTCAAAAGCACTTATTTTTTCAGCAGGAAGGGTATTTTCCCAGGAATTAGAAATTGAGAGTGCAGAATGCTGGCAAACAGAAAGCAATGTGTTCCTTCTAACCTTGTCTCTCTATCAATGTTAACCCCACAGTACAGGAGGGACATGGACCTGATGGTGCAGGTCCAGAAGAGTACCATAAAAATTATGAGTGATACAGTACCTCTCCCATGAAGACAGGCTGAGAGAGCTGGGGTTTTCAGAACAGAGAAGAGAAAGCTCTGGGAAGACCTTATAGCGGCTCACCAGTACATAAAGGGGACCTACAGGAAAGACAAGGACAAAAATTTTTAGCAGGACCTGTTGTGACAGGACAAGGGGTAATGGCTTTAAACTAAAAGAAGGTAGATTTAGACTAGATATAAGAAGAATTTTTTTGCAATGAGTATATTGAAACATTGGTACAGGCTATCCAGTGAGATGGCAGATGGTACATCCTTGGAAACCCCGAAGGTCAGGTTGGATGGAGCCTTGGGCAGCCTGATCTAGTTAAAGACATCCCTACTCGTTGCAGGAGGGTTGGACTAGACAACCTTTGAAGACCACTTCCAACCCAAACTATTCTTGGGTTCTATGATCTTAATTATGTGTGGCTCATTTACTCCTTCACTTCTCCCCTCAGACATGTAACTGAGCCCTACAACTTCCCATGTAAAAGAATAAAAAAGCAACCACTGAAAGTGCAAGTCTGTCTTGGTGGGTTTAAGACAGATAAAATCTAGCAAAACTTGCTGCAGTTTTTGGAAAATTTTCTTGTGTCTTCATTATTGACACCAGTGAGGGGGCTGACACTAGGGAATGGCTGCTTGTGCCTCTGCTGCACTAAAGGCAGAGGCTGACAGACAGCTTTAAATCACCATCTGAGGTGGGCTTGAATAAGATGCCACTCTTGTACCAAAGTAGATTGTGCAGGGTCTACATTTCCTCCTGTCACTTCTGCTAAAGGGTGATAACCTGTCACAAAGACACTGCAACAAACAGTGGGGAAGCAGTAGCATCTTCAAGAAGCTGAACTGTTTGCTAACAGAAGCTGAATGAAAGCCCTTAAATCACTCACAAGTGCTTCTATTTTCATTCTTTGATTTTATTCTCAGTTTAAAAATATATATCCCTAATTTTTCTCTTTTATATACAGTAGTATTTTCCTCAGGTTTCTTTCTTTCGTGGTCAGCCTCCACTACTTCAGATGACCGAAAAGAATTAAAAACATAGAATAACAGAATGGATTGGAAGAGACCTTAAAGACCATCTGGTTTCAACCCCCTTGCCACAGGCAGGGACATGTCCCACTAGACCAGGTTGCTCAAAACCCCATACCCCATTCAGCCTGGTGCTGAACACCACCAGAGAGGGGGCATCCACAACTTGTCTGAGCAACCTGTTCCAGTGTTTCACCACCATCAGAGTAAAGAATTTCTTCACAATGCCTCATCTAAATCTTCCCTCTTTCAATTTCAAACTGTTCCCTCTCATCCTATTTCTCAGCTCCCTGATAAAGTGTCCCTACCCATCCCTCCTATAGTCCCCCTTTAGGTACTGAAATGATCTTGAGCTAATAGTAAAGGTAATTTTTAACTCTTCTTTCTTCCAGGCGTGACTCATCAACTTTCCTAGTTATCTTCCACATTCACAGAGCTCTGACTCCAGTGGGGCTTTTTGCTGGCTGGTCCATTTGTCCCCATGGGAAATTTTTAGTTCATTTTATTGCAGATCATAGAATCATA
>VZTY01018241.1:134200-163145 GCA_013400935.1 Turnix velox | reverse complement strand
GAGGTCCCCTCTGAGCCTTCTCTTCTCCAGGCTGAACAACCCCAACTCCTTCAGCCTGTCCTCATAGGGCAGTTGCTCCAACCCTTTGATCATCTTCGTGGCCCTTCTCTGGACCCTCTCCAATAGCTCAATATCCTTCCTGTGTTGAGGGCTCCAGAACTGGACGCAATACTCCAGGTGGGGTCTCACCAGTGCCGAGTAGAGGGGTAAAATCACCTCTCTTGACCTGCTGGTTACACTCCTCTTGATGCAACCCAGGATTTGGTTGGCCTTCTTGGCTGCGAGTGCACACTGTTGGCTCATGCTGAGTTTGTCATCAACTGACACACCCAAGTCTTTCTCTACGGAGCTGTACTCAAGCCACTCTCCACCCAGCCTGTATCTGTGCTTGGGTGCAGGACCTTGCAGATACCGTGTGTGATTCAGTGGTTACTCAGCATCAGAATTCTGCTTCATTCATCATCTGAATTTTAATGGTTCAGTATTACAACACAATCCTCTGCATGGTTTTTGGGAAAAGTGTCCCACCTGGCTCACATGTAAGAACTTTCTAAAATACAGCTCCTGCATTTTTCACTCCATACCATCTGCATCCATTGGCAAACATTCTGAAAACTACCACGTTGCAATAGCAAAAATCAAGCTTGGATTTGACTTGTCACCTTTCTGAGTTACCTTTGCCATGTTGCAGTTCACGGAGCTTGTATTTTAACTATTATTGTTTTGGGCTTAGGCTTTTGGAGGAGTATAACTTGACAGTCGCTGTGGAGACCCAAAGGCTTGGGATTTTCTGTGTGGTAGCAACGGAGATGCTCCTAGACAGGCACTGATATATTACTATTGGTTTCTTGTCAAATGTGTTCCCCCAAGTGTAATTATGCACAGAACATGAATACATTAAACTCATCTCAATTGCTACAGAGCCTCTTCAGCCTTTGCAAACAGACACATGCAAAAAAACACTTCTGGCATATTTTTTCATCACTCTTTAAAAAGCTCCAGTATCTTTGCTTCCCACCTTTAAAGAAAATCAATATTTGGCAGCTGTCTCATGTTTGTGCTGTGTTCCTGATTTCCCTCTGTTTTTGGCATTGCCAACACATCCTGCAATATGCTGCAGTGCCCTTAATAACATTTTGTAAGGGCCTTGCTAGAAATGCCAGTTCACGGAAGATTGAATTAGTATGCATCACCTATGCTGTGTACAAAGTTGGGAGTTTTCAGCCTTTCCCAATATTTTATTGTTGGTATTTCTTTTCAGATGGGTTACACTCACATGAGGAATGTCTCCATTCAGTGACAGATTTCACTTTTTTGTTTTGCTCTTCCGTAGTTTGGCTGAAACCATTGCTGAGGGCATGAAAATTTCTGCCTTTCTGGACTGACCAGGTATATCGTTATGGTTATTAGTTTACTTCAGTTTCATGTTCCATTATTAATGAGTGTATTTGCCACACACAGGTTGGCTATCCCTGTTCTTTGGCTCAGTATCAATCACCTTCAAAGGCAGAAACTGGATTCAGAGCCTCCAGCTACTCAGATAAAAACAGGATCTGTAATTTGCCACAGGTGCTTGCTGGAATTGTTCCAGCAATTGATACAACCCTAAAAACTGCAGGACAATATTAGATTTACACAACATAGTGCAAACTGTTGGCCAGGATGTCATGCAGGACAGTGTCAAATGCTTTACACAAATCCAGGTAGATGACATCAAACTGGAAAAGTATGGGTTTGATGGATGGACCACTGGCTGGATAAGGAGCTGGTTGAATGGTCGCACTCAAAGAGTTGCAGTCAATGGTTCATTATCCAAGTGGAAACCAGTGACAAGTGGTGCTCCTCAAGAATCAGTACTATTTAATATTGTTGTTGGAGATATGGAGAGTGGGATTAAGTGCACCCTCAGCAAGTCTGCAGATGCCACCAAGCTGTGTGGTGCAACTAACATGCCAGAAGGAAGGGATGCCATCCAGAGGGACCTTGACAGGCTTGAGAGGTGGGCCCATGCCAACTTCATGATGTTCAACTAGAACAAATGCAAGGTCCTGCACCTGGGTTGGGGCAAACCTAAGCACAGATACAGACTGTGTGGAGAGTGGATTGACTGCAGCCCTGAAGAGAAGGATTTAGGGGTGTCAGTGAATGAAAAACTCAACATGAGCCAGCAGTGTCTGCTTGCAGCCCAGAAGGACAACCGAATCCCGGGATGCAGCAAGAGAAGTGGGACCAGCAGGTCAAGAGAGGTGATTTTTGCCCCTCTACTCTGATGAGGCCCCACCTGGAGTATTGTGTCCAGTTCTGGAGCCCTCAACACAGGAAGGACATCGATCTGTTGGAGAGGGTCCAGAGGAGGGCCACAAAGATGATCAAAGAGCTAGAGCAACGCCCTTATGAGGACAGGCAGAAGGAGTTGGGGTCATTCACCCTGGAGAAGAGAAAGCTTGGAGGGACCTCAAGGTCTCAGTCACAAGATCACATAGCTGGTTCAACTTGTCCACCAGGATCACAGTGTCCCTTTCAGAAGAGCCATTTCCCAGATAGCCAACCCTGGTGTTGTTGCATGAGTTTATTCCACGCTAGATGCAAGGCTTCATGTCTGTCTTCATTGAACTTCATGAAATTCCTGACAGCCCATTTCTCCAGTCTCTCAAAGTCCCTCTGAATAGTAGCACCGCCCTCCAGTGTGTTGACTGCTGCCCTGCCCTCTCTCCTCCATTTTGGTGTCATCTCCAAACTCACAGAGAATGCAGTCTGTCTCACCAGCCAGGTCATCAGTGAAGAGATTAAACACTCCTGGTCTCAGAATTGGTCCCTCGGGGATCAATTTACTAATTCACTAGTTACTGGCCACCATGCAAGTTACTCTGCGTCACCGATCACAACCTGTTGTGCCTGACAGTACAGCCAATTTTCCACTCACCTAATCAACCATTTATCTAACCCTTATCTCAGCAGTTTGGAGATAAGAAGACTAAGAGAGATTGCGGCAAAGGCTTGCTGAAGTCATAGTATGCAACACACTCTGCCCTCCCTTTGTGCACAGCATCACAGAAAAGAAATTGAAGGTTGGCCAGGCAGAGTTTGCCCTTGATAACCACATGCTGGCTGCTCAAAATCACCTTTTGTCCTTCAAGTGCTGGCTTTCAGGAGGATCTGCTCCTTAACAGATTCAGGAACCAAGGTGAAGCTAGCCAGTTGGTAGTTACCTAGATGCTCCCTCTTGTCCCTCCTGAGGATGGGTGCAATGTTTGCCTTTTTGTAATTATCAGGAACCTCTCTGCTTTGAAATTACCATGACCTTTCAAAAGTGTTAGCAGCACCACAACAACATTAGTCAGCTTCTCTAGCACCATTGGGTGCATTCCATGTGGTCCCATCTGAATGTCTAAGTGGGTTAAGTGCTCTTTGATCCTTCTCCTACTGCAGACTGTGAGGAGACTCAGGGACCTGGGAAGGCAAGGGTGCAGACCTTATTGATAAAAACTGAGGAGAAAATCACATTGAGTACCCAAGCCTTTCCCATGCCCCTTGTCACAAGACTCCCTGCCCCACTGAGGAATGAGCCCACATTCATATTAGTCTTCTTTCTGCTGCTGGTGGTCTTACAGAAACCTCTCTTTTTGCCCTTTGCCTCCCTTTCTACTTTCAACTTGAGCTGCACTTTGTTTTTCTTGATAGTACTCCTTCACGCTTGAAAAGCATCTCTCCATTCCTCCCAAGTAGTTGGTCCCTGCTTCCACCTTCCATGTACTCCTTGTGTTTGAGCTCCAGCAGGAGCTCCATGCTCATTCCTATTGTCCTTTTGCCATGCTTGCTCAACTTCGTGAACATTGTGCACTGTTCTTGTGCTCTAAGGAGGCTGGCTGTCCTTGAAGATCAGCAAGCTCTCCTGGGTACTTCTGCCCTGCAGCACAGTTTTCTATGAAAGTCTTTCCTGGGCAGACCTAAACCTGTTCTTCCAAAGTCCAGGACTGTAATTATACTGTTTATCTTGCTCACTTCTCTCAGTACCTTAAAACTCCACAGTCTCACAGTTGCTGCAGCCAAAGCTGCCCATGACCCTCAGATCTTCAGTCAGCTCTTCCTCATTTTTTGAGTCACAGACCAAACATCTCACTGGTTCATTGGTCATCTGCATCAAGAAATAGTTTTCAATGAGTCCAGAAACCTCATTAGCTGTTTGTGCCATTTTGCCCTTTGTCTTAGGTTAGGTGTCTCAGGTTAGGTCCAATAGGCTACTCCAAATGACAGATGTCCCCTCTCTCAACAGAGAGGAGAGGAAGGAATAATGAGATTTTTTTCTCTTGCATGCCATTCCTTGGTATAATCAGGTCTTACCAGTTTGAGAGTGAACAGTATCTGAACAGTATGCTCTAAATTCCAGAGTTTAGTCACACAGAAGAGGCCTAGCTCAAAATGGAAGTTACAAAATAGAAAATTTGCTCTATTCTGCCTCAAATCAGGATACCCTTCCAGCAGACATGGGAGTGGTGAGAGTCATCTCCAATCACCAGGCTCTGTGACTTTGAGTCTTTTCTCCAGATGCCTAAATCTGCCTTCTTTTCTTGATAAAGTATCCTTAAAGTTCTGGAAATAGGGAGTTTTGCAGGTCTGAGAACAGATGTCTGAGCTTTTGTAGTACTTGAGGGAAACACAGGCCATTAGTGTAGTATCATGCGCCAGAGCACTTCATTGAGAAGTTGTCAGTATTTGCAGCACATCACCACTGAGTAACGCTGGCATCAAGATGGAAAACAGAGTCTATAGAGTAACAGTGAAATTAGCAGTGGTGTAACACAACTCAACTTATGACATCTATATTTAAGTGTATGGTGATGTATGTGGAGCCATTATGGTATGAAGAAGGGTCTTACCTGCAGCTTGGTGATCCTCACCTTCTAGGTAAGGCAGCTGTGGATATGGGCTACCTTTCTTCAGTGAGAAAAGACCCCTACAACCTGAAGAGAATCACTAATAAAATGCTCACTTCAGAGCAGTAAGCATTTGAGAATACCTAAATAGCAACTACATAGAGGCTTGCTGGATAAATGTCCCATGAGAGATGAGTACTCCTACAAAGGGGAAGAGGCTACACTGAGCTGGGGGCCAGACAAGGACAGAGATGGTATGGTATCTCACACACTGCTACCACAATATAACAGGAGCCATTCAACTTTATTAAAGTCTATACATAGATCATTGCAGAGAGATTTAACATCTAATAGCAAAAAAAGCTTTTACTAGCAATAATAGGTATGGATCTAAGTTTTTCTACTGAAGCTCAATAGTATTTACCTACATGTCCAAGACTATAAGAAAACATATGCATCGCTATGTTGCATATGTGTATTTTTATTGCAAGACAGGTGAATTCACATTTTAAAATTCCTTTTTGAATTATTTACAACCTCCAGAATATTAAACAATAATTCATTAAACTTTCAGACAATATTTCTCTGTTGGCTAATTGGTACAAATGTAAATGCAGCATTATTTTTTTATCTCCTAGGATTCAGCCAAGATGGGTCAGATATATGATCAGATATTAATTTCTCTCTCTCTTTTTTTTATCTCCTAGGATTCAGCCAAGATGGGTCAGATTTATGACCAGATATTAATTTCTCTCTCTTTTTTTTTTTTTTTAATTTATGCTCCAAATCTATATGTATTTGTTTTTTCTCCTGCTTCACAAGGCAGAAGGAATCTGGAAAAGTTGTTTCTTGTTATCTATCTCTGTTTCAGTTTCTCTGTTTCTTCATTATCAGTAGTTAAGTGGGTTCTCTTCTTTAACTATGACAATGTTTGGTCCATCTCCAATTACCTGCCCAGCATCTTGGTCTTCTGCTTGCTGTTTGCTACAAGAAGAAAGCCAGCTGCCTTCTCCTGAAATTATTTCACTAACCCGATGAAACCTACCCTCACCTTATCAAGAGTGATAAATGCTTCTCACTCTGTCTGCATCTCGTTACAGACAACAACTACTGCTGGATATTCATCTAAACCTGCTGGTCTTGTTCTCATCTTCTGACCTCCTGGCCGAATTCAGATGTTTCCCCATCCTTCCCTTGATTAATGAGGCTGCTCACAGTCTTCAGTCTCTCAATGTGAAGCTCTGTTTGTTCAACAATCCTGATATGGATTTGTAATTTCTCCAGCCATCCAGGGCGCAAGTACCTCTGCAGGGAAGTAAGCCCTTTACAACAAGAAAGGCATAAATATAGAAGGAAGTACATTTTCAAGCACATTGCTACATCCGTCACAATAACAGAAATGATTCCCATGCTTGATAATCACAAAAGCTAGCGTATTCCTTCTCCACTGGAATCCATGGTAATATTATTTCTGCAATACACTTTTGCAAAATTTCATGATCCAATATATGACAGCTACTACAAGCAACTGTAAAATATGAAGCTCTCTCACAAAACTCCATACTAGTACCAAATGACATTCAATCTCCCTTGTGTATTGTAAAATCACCCTGTGTGATTGTGGATAATAAGGGGGTTTTACTGTGCAGGTGGTTTATGCTGTCAACAAGAACTCATGATAAAAACACAACATTAAGATCAGCCTGACATTAGGAATGAGTGTAGACTGTCAAGTACAATCTGGCATCTAACTCAAATCATAAAAACTAATTGAATTTTCTCACCTGTTGTGGGTATTTGTATAATAATATGTCTCTTAATCCACTGAACATCAGCTTAGTTTCTTGCCTGGATGTTTCAGACAGTCTTTGACAAGAAGGATGTCAGAGGGGCATGCCCATGTTAAGTCACCCAAATCACCTTCCTTTCTCCCAAAAGTGAAGTAAAGGCTCTGAGGAAAGATTAATCTAACTTCTCAAATGCCCTAAACAGAAGCAATATTTTTGTACTTCTGTCTGGAGGACAAATGATTGATATCTAGAAGAGTCTGGCTGACTCTCATAGCTGGGACTAACTGGCTCAAATCTCACTTTGCCACATTGGAAAGAAGCTACAGTTTTCACATCAGCTAAATCTCAGTTTAGAGATTAAAAAAAATATTTTATATAGTTTGTTTTATTTGTGCAGCTTATTCTGTATATGTATAAACTAATATTTAAGATTACTTCCTATCATTAAAAAAAAAATCAGCCTGACTCCTGATTAGCTCATCTCGTGTCATCTCATGCTCTTTGTAGTATCTCTCCAAAAATCATCCAGCTTGCATCTGCTTTTGATAGTTTTACTCAAAGCTCTGTGTTTCCATCTAGAAGAGCAAACCCCATTTATTTCAATTATGCCACTTCTGGATGGAGATGTACACAATATAAATTAAGCTATCCAAAACCTAGCTCATTAACATGGTTAATACTTTATTGCAGGCTTTCAGTGCACCCTTCTCAAGGTTCCTGATGATGGCAGGGGGGTTGGAAAGAGATGATCTTTAAGGTCCCTTCCAAACCAAGCTATTCTATGAGACTATGATTCTATGAGCCTGTAACATTAAACTTAAGAGAAAACCATACGGACAAATTTCCAGCATGTCTCAAAACACTTTCAGAACATCTGTAACTAAAGGTACGAGGCTATTACAGCAGTTCTTTCCTCCAGAGACAGAAAATACACTGTGCATACACCAACTGCTGCAAGTACAGGTAATTAAGTTGGCCAAGTTCTGCCCTCATGTATTCCAGCAAAATCATAATTTCACTAATTTCAGTGGGCTTCCTCTAGCCTTGTATAAAGAAGAATTAAAGCAGTATGTATGCATTAGGGATGCAGATTCGTTAGTGTCAGAGAATGACATTAAGCGTAGTGTCTGGAAATTACTTCCCCATTTGTGAAGCCTGCCTCGCCAGGAAGATATTTACTTTAAACAAAACCCAATCTCCCAGCCAAAGATTTCTCATGATCAAAACTGTCAGCTTGAAAGACATCCTTTCTTAGCTTCCTTCCTCCCACCACATGCCCATTCTATGAGAGTGTCACAGATTAGAAAATATTGCTAGCTACCATGAATTCATTGTAAGTTTTTTTCATCCAAATTAACCTTTGCAAGCTCCATTACTTTCCTGTCAACCTCCTGGTTACTGTCATAATCAGATCTCTGAAGGCTTAGTTGTGTTTGAGAGACACAGAACTAAAATGGGCACTGAATCACTCTAGCCAGATCTCCGGAAGAACAATGTCATGAATACTGAGTGGGCACTACTTGAAAATGGTGACATCTCTTTTGTAGACATCCATCCGTGCTGGTTCACAGGATGAAGTACCATTGCTGTTTTTCCTTATCTCTACTGCTGACACAATAGGTAGGTAAACTGCAGCTAACTGGGTTTAAAGCACAAATTCCTGTTTGGAGAATACAAAAGATAGCGACCAAACCAAGCTATAGTCTAAACAGGTACCTCAAAAAGCTGGCACTGAGCAAGTAACTTTGCACCCTGCAAATCTCTTCTTTTGCTCTCTGGTTCTTCAAACAGAGGGAATGTGAGCTGAAGACAAAAAGACGTGCCCATGAAAAGCCCGACAGAGCTTCCAAGAACTGAGAATTTGATTATATGAGAAAACCTGGTTTTATGAGAAAGGAAAGAAGCTACCAATTGCCAGCAGACCTAAGAAGTCCTGAACTTAAGACTTCCAGGAAGACACATTTAAATTTCTCTCCACCAGACAAGTTTTTATTCATGAAGTAAAAACATCGTAAGAAGGTATGAACTGATTATTTTATGAATTTAGTAAGCATTGGAATAGGTTGCCCAGGGAAGAGCTGGAGGCACCATCCCTGGAGGTTTTTAAAGATAGGTAGGTACAGAACTTAGAGATATGGTTCAGTGATGGCTCTTGTCATAGTTAGACTGATGGCTGGACTTGAAGATCTGAAAGTTCCCTTCCAATCAAGGCAGTCCTATGATTCTAATTAAACAGGCAATGGCATCCTAAGAGCTTGGAAAGCTGAACTGTGAGTCACGTTAAAGAAATACCACAGGATAGTCTGAAGGCATGTGCTTCCCATCTCTTTGAAAAAAAAAAAAACAACCAAAAAAACAGATTGTGTTCTGTGTATTTCTAATGTTGTGCGCTGAAACTCTAACAATACTGTTTATTTCCATAACATATACGAGATACCTCCAATACACTAGTCACTGTAAATTAAACAGCCAAGGATAAATCTTACTGACATACATGCAATGCTCTTTGCTTGTGCTTTAACTTCTGTTGCCAACCAAAGTTTTTTCACATCAAGGGAGGTATATAAACATGGACCTTCACAGTCTGTCAAGCCATCAAAACACTGGCAAAGTTTTACTTGTTTAAACTCACATTGCAAAGAGCTATGATTAATGTGTAGAAGACATTGTCAACATTGAGTATTTTTGTTAAAAGGCATACTTTTGATAAGATACTGTTTCTGACCATGAAAGCAAAAGTCAGTATTCCAATAATGAATTTGCTACAGAAAAAAGGGTATCTGAAATTGTAAGTATTTCCTTATTATTGTGACCAACTTTTATCTCACCACAAGTTGTATCAGTGGGTATGTTTACCACCTGTCCATCTAAGTTCCTTTCAGTTTTTAACTTTATGTTCTATTGCTTAGATTTATTTCAGATAATTGCAGCATTTTTCTACATCCCATGCTTTAAGATTATTTTGTAAAACTGCTGCTTTTTTCAGTCAATCAACAGTATTTCTTCTGAGTTTTCCAAATGTCAAACATATTTGAACTCCTACATTCTCTTTAAAATACAGATCTTTAAGTAATGTTAAAGATAATTACTGTCATTTCACACTGCTTGGTAACTCATTCTACTTCAAAATGAATGGAATTTTTCTTACTTAACTTACATCTGCATCAGCTACAAGTAGTGTTCTTCTAGGTACTAGGAGAGTGTAGGTTTTGCTGCCCATCCCAGTCAAGGCATTCACTTATGTTCAAAAGACTCCATGCAATATGTCTATTCTCTAATTCAAAACTTTGTTACATTCAAACTGGATGAACCTCATAAAAGGTGACAAATTCAAGGCTTAAAGTGCTCTTTCCATGGGTTTCTGGGTTAAGAAACTACAGTCCCAGCAAAGCACAAGGCTGTGCCTTGCTGTTGCTTTAGCCCTGAGGCAAAGCAGCATCATGCAGAGGAAGACTGTCAAATGATTAATAGGGAGTGGAACTTTAGTGCCTAATTGATGTTTATACCTTTGGGGGGAAAAAATCCCCTGCTGTCACAGGATAGTGGACAACCTGGCTCAAATCTCTCTTTTCATAACAATAGCAAGAATAGAGCTAGGTACTCATGAAGCAATCCTGACTGAAACGATGCATGGAAAACTCAGGCGATCCCTCTGTGTGTCAGCAAGGATCCAGTTCGACCTACTAAAAATCTGGATTAAAATCTATGATGTCCTGCTAATTAATTGTTCTCTATAAAACATTTTCCTATGATTTGTTGCACAGAGTGACCACTTCTCTGCTTGTCTGCAAAGCCCCTACTGTGCTGCTGAGCACTCAACACCTTTATAAGCAGCTCCTGTGGAAATTATTCCTAGGATCAATGACTCCAAGGAGAATCAATTCAGGTTCTGATCCCGCATGTCCTCTGTGCCCTTGGCTACCAACATGGGAGATGCTCAGTGACAGGTAGAAGTAGGAGACTGCAGGTCCTGCTCTTGGTCATGCAAAAAATCAGCAGCTGAACTTTAAACACCTTGTGTAATGAAGGATCAAATTCTCCCTGAGAATCAGAGGAGGCAAATGAGCAAGGCTGCAATGTCTTCACATCGAAGATCATTCAGTGCCACTGTGTAACATGAAAATTCACTGAAAATTTTCTTCAGACTTGCACACAAAGTAATTTTACACAGACAGTATTATAATGATGGCAAATAGTACGTCTCCAAAATACCACGTGAAATACATGATGCTGAGCTCAATGGTGAGTAAAAACCTTGAAATGACAGCCTTTCCATTCAAACAAAGAGCAGTGTGAGAATTCTGGGTGGGTGAGTTTGAAAACAAAAATCGTCAGCTTCTAACTGATGTAGTCACCCCCCTGCCTGAGAGACAAAATAGGTCAATCAAGCTTTCTTCCCACAACAGCTAGAAGAAAATGGAAACTTTGCTGCGTTCCAGCCTAGACTGGCAGGAAAAGAGACATTCTTACTGTCATGTAGCTTTTATATTTGTTATACCATACTCAGTGATACTGAATGTCAGCTGGCAGGTTTTCTGCACAGGAAAATACACCTGTCACCACCCTTTGTAGGTTCGCACCTCCAATCTCACAGCCCAGCAATGCAAAATACAGGCACCACTTCAAGGTTCAGCTCAGCCAAGCACGGCACGGTCAGCCAGGGGAGGAGGAGGACACGGGAGGAAGGTAGGGGTGGGGATGGCAGCCTGACCATAACCCCAGCCAGCAAGGAGGGCTCAAGTTTCTCACGGCAAGAATCTTGACAGCATCTCTGTGTGCAGCTTCATTAAGTGTTAAATAAAAGTGTTGTGCTGTGAACATCCTGCCTTAAACATTCTAACTTCATCTTCAGACCTGCTAGTTTATTAAGTTATTCACTCTGACATTTCCCAACACTTAAGCAAGGACTGTGAAATTGAGATATGGTTTGGGTCTCAATACTGTTTTCTCAACACAGTGACTTCCTCGACCCTGTATTGCTTGTGTTTACTGTGTTTCTACTACCTGGAACCACATCTCCACATTAAGTCATTGCTAGGACATTTTCTAAGTGCACATCTAGCTTCAGGTTGCCCAGAAAGGCTGTGGATGCTCCCTCTCTGGAGGTGTTTATGGCCAGGCTGGACAAGGCACTGAGCAGCCTGATCTAGTGGGAGGTGTCCCTGCCTATGACAGGGGGGTTGGAACTCAATGATCTTTAAGGTCCCTTCCAACCCAAACTATTCTATGATTCTATGGTTCATCGTAAAAACTAAACCAAACTTGATCAGAATAACAGATTACAACCGCAGGATCTGTACACAGAAAGGAAAGGTGGAAACAGAATGAAGGTCCAATAAAGAAGTGGAACTTGCTTTTAAAACTTGCAGCAGACTTTTTCCCCAACATGAAAAACAATCCTTTTAAAATAGGCTCTGTCACACAACGAATCTGCAACACAGCAAGGCTACCAGCAAAACAGAGGGGTTTTAAGCGAAAAGACAGAACTCACACTTTAGTGAACAAAAAAAGCAATGCTTTAAAACATGGCTATGTATGATTTGTCATATGCTTTTAGGACTACAATTGGTACACATTTGCTTTGCTGTGCTTCCAAACATTGGTGAGAATGTTGACATGTTTACATCAACGCAACAGAGATTTGCGTATTTTTCCTTACATCAAACTATTCTTTTTAACAGGAAACAGGAAAGCAGATATCTGAAAAGGGAGGGGTGACTCTCTATCTGGTTTCTAGCTATCACTATTTTTGTGCATTTGGAGAGAATTATATATAATCTACAGTATTCCATCATCTTTATGCACAAGTGATATTTATGAATCAAGTTATTTTCTGAATGCTGTACTACACCGTGGTGGAAATGCTACCAAAACTGTTTTGTGCATGCTCTGGAGAAACATGTTTCAAGGCTGGGTGGATCAGTGTATGATTCAGAGAGAGTTTCCAGCAAAGGTTACTTCGACCATTTCAATTCCTCAGAGTATGGACATGCTCATGGTGACCCAAAGCACTGTATCCAGTTTCTTAGGTAATTTCTCAGAAATGTTTTCAAGCTCTCCCTTTCCCTTTTGTATGTGTGTGTCACTACTTCTGGGGGTAATGAAGGTAAGAGGGCTTGGAAATAAAAAGAAGGCTGGGCTCAGTGCCTCTTCAACGACTATTCAAAGATCCGAGACCCAGAACTGAAATAATGTGAATATTTTTTCTCTTTTCTTTTTCTTTGGAAACATTAATTAAACAAGACAGCTCGATCCATTCAGCAAGAGGTGTTCACTAGAAGAGTTTTGGTTTCTAGCCACTGGAAGCAAGCAAATAAATAAATAATTACCAAACCACTTCATCTTGCTTCTAAGTTAAGCTACTAGTGATATTATTACTATTACAGTTAATGTTCTTGCTTTATCTTGTTCGGGTTGGCTTTTTTTTTTTAAGCCGTCCCCAAAACCCCGGAAGGGGGCTCCTGGCGACACCTGCGGCCGAGGGACAGCACCTTAGCTTCGAGCCCGGCCTGGAGCTCGCTTCTCCTCTTTCCTACTCTCCTTCCTGGGGACAGCGTCATCCCTGGGGCAGCCCAAGCCTCCGCTAGGCCTCGCCAACCCCTAGAAAGAAAGGGGCGACACGGTAGGAGAGGGGGAATTTCAACCAGAGGGCTGGAAGCACAGCGCTGCCGTTCCCGTTCTCTCCCCGGGACGGCGGCCGCTTCTCCGCCTTCCCCTCCCAGCAGCTCGCCGGTGGCACGACCTCTTGTCCTCCACGTCCCCTCCCGCCCCGAACATCCCGGCACAACAGCGGCTTGTCTCCGCTGCCTCCTCAAGCCCGCCTTTGTCCGCCCTCGCACCCCTGGGGCGGCGGCGAGGCGCCTCGCATATCAACGACCCCCCCTCCTCCGCTCTCCGCCTCCTCCGTTCGGGCCCGCCCGGAGACCCCCGGCAGCCCAGGGACCTGCGGCGGCTCGCCCGCCGGTTGCCGTGGCAACGGCGGGGCCTGGGGGGCGGCAGCCCATGCCTGGGAGAAGGGAAAGACAGTCCTAGGAGCGGCGTACTCTCCCTTTCCCCCCCACCCGCGATGAAATTAATGGAGCTCAGCGCCGCTCTCCGTTTTGCCTGTGGAGAACCTGCCGCCCTGGCAGCTGCCAGGTCTTCAGTTAGCTCTTCTGAAACGACGGAGGGTTGAGGCGTCCCCTCGCCCTGAGGTTGCGTCCCAGCCCTGGGCGGGATGGCTGGCAGCGAGCCTGTTTCCATTCCTCTACCCCCCTCTGGGTGAAAGCGATGTAAACATTGCTCTCCGCAGCTGCCCGCTGATAAACGCCTCTTCACTAATGCGCAGCTGGAGGACGGACACACAAATCGCATCTCCAGAGGGTTTTGCACCATCTCGATGCTTTTCCCTGGTTTGGTAGAATCATGGAATTGGACGGGACCTTTTGAGGTCATTCAGTCCAACCCCCCTACAGTGAGCAGACACTTCCTGCACTAGATCAGGTTGCTCAGAGCCTCATCACACCTGGCATTGAATATCTCCAGGGATGGGGCCTCTACCACCTCTCTGGGTGACCTGTGAATAGTCTTCATTGGTTTCATTTGTTCGTCTAAGTAAGGGACTAGGGTCAGAGTCTCTTCTTTGTTTGAAAACCAGGAGTGGCTTTCCTTTGGTGCTGGTGATCCCAGGTTGAGACTTTGTCCATGATTAACCCTGCACAGGTACATTCACTGGTGGAAAAATCCTGGAGCTGGATTTTCATGCCAGGTGCTTTTTTTACCTCCAGACACAATGTATTTAGAAACTGAATTTCATGCTGGGGAGGTTTAAATTGCCAGCTTTACACTGTTACGCAATATTTGCTGGAGCTTGTATGTATTCTTTTTTCCTTTAAGTTTTGTGGTGACAGATCAAAAATAAAGCAAAAGGAAGCAGAAAAATATCTGGGTTGAACAGAGCTTGTGAACTGGACTCTACTCCCATGAGATTATTTGTGCAACAAGCTTTCATTTGGTAAGCTATTTAGCATGACATATGAGAGAAAAATACAAGACAGTAAGAAATTAAACAGTACTTTTTAAAGAAAAATCTTAAAGTCAGCAAAAATAAGACTTAAGCTAAACAGCATAAATTAATTTCTTTAGGAACTGTGCTACCCTGAAAGCAATAAACAGTTTAGTCAAAGAATGGGCTGTGAACCATTCAAAAGAATCATGTTATGTATGTGCTGTCACAAATTAAAGTGAAATCCTGAAACCAGGCACTGCTTTCCCATGTGATTTTATTGTATTTTGTGACTTAGTATATCATGTCATTTACATTATGTAATACGTAAAGATCCCCAAATACTAATTCTCTTAAAGAGATTTCTGTTTATTTAAATACATGATCCCAAGCATTTACAGGGGGTGATGCCAGCTAATCCTCACTGTCTGATTTCCTAAGTAGATGGGATAATTTGTATTTAAAAAAACCCCACAACTTCTCTCAACTGGCTTCTAGGTTGCACTTAGCAATGTATCCCTGCCATGCCTAGTGAGGTAGCAATCATAGAAAATGAATGAAAGATGACAGAAGGCAATGACTGAAGAAGAGCTCTGGGAATTTTAAGTGACTTCCAATTGTGCTTTGCCTTTTCTTGCTTTCACTGTATTCTCTCCAATGGCTTAAGCAACTGAACCAGGTGAAACCAGTCTTTATTAGGGCACTCTGCTTAGGTAAGTCACCTGTAAAACAGAATGATCTTTGATGTTTGAATAAACTGCAATTGTTTTTACTACTTTTCTTTGTCAACAAAATTATCTGAAGTGCAGTGTGGAGTATTCATCTAAGAGCTAAGTGTATTTGAAAAAAACATTAAGTGCTTGGTATATGTGAAGCAGGGGTAGTCATTCTTTGTGAGATCAGGTACTTTTTAAAAGCTCCTCTTTTTATCAAATAAATAATTACATGCCAGGGCTGGATTTTTTTTTCTTTGACACTTAGTAATATTTGTGCATGTGTTGGGGAGAGGGGAGCACCCTTCGTAGAAGTTTCAGAGAAGGTCAAGTCAGTCTGCTGATGGAATTGCAAGAGAAACAGGACTGAGAAAGTCTAGGAGCTCTAGCAGAGACCTGCTGCTTATCCCAAACATTTCAAAATGGAGGTTTAAGTCTGCAAAGGAAGTACAAAAATGAATTATCTATAGTCTGTGGTTCCCAAGGTATTTGAGAGTGTCTTTTATGTTTCCACTCTAAAGGAGGGTTGGTTCTATTCTCTGTACACTGGATTTCAAAAGCAGTCCCCTAGAGTGAAGTTCAGCTTTGGCTTCAAGCACATAAATTTAGCTATGAGAATGTGAGCAAAGTATCTTAACTTTCCATTGCAGGCAGTAGGATTCAGGTTCCTCCCCAGGAGCTATTTGAACCTTCTGCTTTCATATGTTGAAAGGGGGCCTTCAGATATAGCGTAATGTGGGTCTGGGAGACGTCCATGACTTCTGGACAGACAACTAGATGCCAGGCAGGATTAGCCAGGGTGATTCAGATGGCAGAAGATGCCATATTTAGGTTACAGATGTCAACCTAACACACTCAAAGGAAGTAGATACTTCCTTTGGGTTGATGCTCCCATTTGAGATGAGTCGTATGCCACTGGCTGCACTGACAAGTCCTGCAAGAACCGTGATATGGACTTAGACACCTAGCTTACAGTCGGTGCTTAGGATCTTAAATTCAGGTGTTGAATCCTATCTCTGCAGGCCTAATTTACTCAGCACTGGTGACCAGTATTGTCTGATACAGCTGTACAGCACCACATAGGACCTAAGGAGGACCCATGTCTTTTGGAGTGGCAGCTAGTCCATGCATTCAGCTTGTCTAAAGCTCTTTTCAGTGAAAACTCACATCAGAAAACTCAGTTCTTCAAATGTTTTCTGAGAAAGTCCCTCTTCTTTAAGTTTCCTTTTTTTTCCCATCCACAAAAAAGTTTCATATTCAGCCTCTTCTTTTCTAGAAGTTCAGAGCTGCTTAAGCATAAGTAGGAATGAAATAAAACAAGACCATTCTTTTCCAGAATCTTTATTGCTATAGAAAGCAGACCCTTGTTAAATGGGAAGAAAGGGTGGGGTAAGGAACCTGGATGCCATTTAAGAAACTGGAAATTGTGACTGAAAATGTGTAGTTCTGTGAAATTAAAGTTTGCTTGAAACCTTCAGAAGAAAGAGAGACTGAAGGTATGAAGGCTTGTTTTAATTCAGGAAAGGACTGGAAGTGAACAAGGGTGAAGGATAAACAGTGTAATTCATTGGAGAGTAACAGCAAAAACAAACAAGTATACAAACATTGGGAAGAAGCCCAGGAAAAATAACAAGCAAAGATGCTTTTCTAACAAAGCAATGCAGAGGAAAAAATCTGATGAGCATTTGGACACAGCTCTAAGACACTGTTCACTCTTGAGATTTAACTGTCTTTTGAATGGAGGGATGGGAGAAGACCCATCCCTAGTTGCAGAGATCCGCTATCACTTCTTTTCTTTATGACATTTTTTTATTTCTGTTTCCCCAGAGAAACATTCTCACAGCACCAGCATTTCTCCTAGTCTTCCATCTTTCTTTTTCCTCTGAAAATGAAAAGACTTTCCTTGCTTTCACAGGACTTTTTATGTGACAGAAAGTCAGGTCATCTTTTATTCTTTTCAATATTTTATGAGAGGCTTGGCAGGCTTTAGAGATTCTTTTAAGTTTCAGGACTGAGAGAGAAGCAACTCCACTTTATGCTCTAGTGCCAAGAAAGAATGTACTTTTCCTGGTGAAACGTTTAAGCAAGCCATTTGAACATCCTCCAAACTGTTTGCCTTTTCACATCAATATCAGCCTGAAGTCACAGCTGTCATAGATAACATCAAGGGGCTGCAACCAATAAAACAGTTAAAGCATCTACAGCACAACTTAAGTGGAATTCAGTGGCATGAGCCTGGACTGGTAATCCAAAAGGCAGCTGTTGTCTGCTGCTTACCTTGATTAGATGCCTTCCTGTAGAACTGTGAAATTCTTGAGATGTGGAAAATTAAAGAACTGTAAAATCATAGAATGCATTGAGTTGGAAGGGACCTTCAAAGGTCATCTAGTCCAATCCCCTGCAGTGGGCAGGAACATCTTATACTAGATCAGGTTGCTCAGAGCCTCATCAATCCTGGTCTTGAATGTTTCCATGGACAGGGCCTCTGCCACCTCCATAGGCAACATGTTCCAGTGCCTCACCACCCTCATGGTGAAGAACTTCCTAATGTCTAATCTAAACCTACCCTGCTCTAGTTTAAAACCATTGCCCCTCATCATACCACTACATACTCTGGCAATGGTCCCTCCACAGCTTTCCTGTAAGCCCCTTCAGGTAGTGGCAGACCACTGTGAGGTGTCCCAGGAGCCTTCTCTTCCCCAGGCTGAACAGCCCCAACTCTCTCAGCCTGTCCTCACAGCAGAGGTGCTCCAGCCCCCTGGTCATCCTTGTGACTCTCTTCTGAACACTCTCCAACAGATCCATGTCCTTCTTGTGCTGAGGGCTCCAGATTTAGATGCAGAATTCAATACCTTTCTTTTGTTTGAGGTAAAGGGAAGGTTGGGAAAGCAGGCTCTGCACCATGTACAAATGCTGGAGGGACCCAAGCTGTTAGATATATTCAGAGTGTGCTGAATGGATTGGACCTCATGAAAATGCAATGGATACTTTCCCCTGAAACACAGCTGAAAAGGAGTCGATAGTTCTTCCATGCCAAATACACATACACAACACACATGCACAGCAGATACAGTGCCAGATGTTCAAGGCACTCTCACCCCCAGAAATGGTGAATGTAACGCTCTTCTCAGTCTCAAAAATTCAATGAACATTGAACATCTTTCACTCATTTAACTAGAGTTCTTGGAGCTGCGGGGACCAAAGCCTAAAAATGCCACTTTTCTACTGATTACAGTAGCCTCTGGATTACTATGCTATGATCTACTAGTCTTCCCCTTTGCTGTACAGAGAGGCAGAAACTTCACCCATCCTTGTTATTAGTCAGGTGGGAGATATGAGCTGGAAGGACATGGAGCCTAAGCCTTGACACCACTTCTAGTTGCAATTTATCAACAACAGTAACAAAAAAGCATGAGTTCTGTTACATTTTTTCAAGAAAGATAGAGGAACTTTTCTAGTCTTGACTAATCTAAGTTCTACATAGGGATGGATGTAAGATCGGCTCATGTTGCCAATTTTTATTAACTCCCTGGCTCTCAGTAGCTCTTCACTTAGTATGCTGGCTCTTTGATAACGTTGAGAGGTTCCTAAGGATTCCTGCCTGGGAAGATCCCGCTTAACATAGGTTTTGAGAGCAAAAGTATGACATGCTGCATCTAAGTCTGAAGTACCTGAATCTCATTGTATCTATTCCCTTTTAAACTCTTCTTGTTAGAAATGATAGCCTAGTTTTTCCACTTCCAGCACATACCTCTTTCCTTCAAATCAATGAAAGAAGGTATTACTGTGGTCAGATCTGATCCTTTCATAGATGTCCAGTCATCTTTCATTGCCATGTGACTTTGTGATGAGCTTTATTCATATTATGAGGTGGTCAACTATGTAGTTACTGGTTCTGCATGGGTGGACTGGCTGTGTCATGTGCATCCATCTGAATAAGAAATTATCAATTGATAACAGTCCCCCACTGTTAGTCTGTATCAATCCAAGCTGGAAGTAGAACATGGGAATGGGCACAGACCAATTTTATAATCAAAATGTTTGCAGACAGACTGAAAATGGAAGAAAAATATTTAACAACTGTCCACTGTTTACCTAAGAAATCACAATAGCTGGTGCTGCTTTTGGAATTGGAAATTACCTCTAAAACTGTATTATCTTCTTTACTAGTTAACTATTGTTTTCTCTCTCTGAAGAATTTATCCTTCATAAAATTTTCTACTGCACATTCTGAAATCACATTTTCTCATTTATTGTTCTAGAAATTTGAATTTGAACTTAGCCAGATCATCCCTCTGCATTTCAAATCTGACACCCCAGGGGCTTGATGTTTTCCCCATGTCCATCTGCTGGCAGGAGGAATTTAGCTAGTGTTTTGATTTGCATATTAGAGCATGTGGAGAAACAAATTAGCAGGTAAGAAATTAACATTCTTCAGACTCCTTTCTCCCTGCCTCTTCCTCCTCCCCCGTTTTTGTTTTTTTTTTTACTTTTCTTTCCCAGTAAGACACACAAAGGTAAGTGACAGCACATGGCTGCTATGATGGCATCCCTCCCATACGGCCAGTTCAAAAGCTAAGTGATAGTTCTGATACTAGTTAATCTGGCAAAAGGATTCCAGTGGGTAGATGTGAGAGTAACATCTGCCTTTCAAATCTCATGCTTGCCAATATAGGCACGTGAGGGTTTTTGTTGCTTCATCAGTCTCTGAACCATAGAGAAGGTAAAGGTCCTATGAATTGGAACCACCTGCTTGAACTAATATTTTGGCAAGCTCCTGTTTTCTTGGAGCTAGTTCAGAGTATTCTGGGCTATGTGGAATGGGAAAAATAGACAAAACTGACTTACTGCCCTATAAATATTTTTTATAGTATTGTGATCAGACTGAAAGAGCATAGCGAACAGGCGTAGTAACTGTGAAGCCTGTACTGTGTCTGCGTGACCACTCCCTTCTGCATAGTCTATTGTATTCTCATCTGACACAAAAGATACAGAGCTTTGAGATCTAAAGGTGAGCAGCGTTCAGACCTTTCATTCACTGTTTCCTCAAATCCTCTCTTAAATTATCTCAGTGTTTGTTTTGTAGTAGCTGGAGTGAGCAACGTTGAAAGTTTCAGTGTCCCGTCGTACTTAAATTTGTATCGATGGTCTGTAGTTCCATCACACTACATTGCTTCAGTGTGTAGTTTTTTGTTGGTTTTTTTTTTAAACCAGACACACATTACAACCTGTATAAAATAATCTTGCTGAATTGTTGCTTCTTTATCCTTCAAAGGAGAGGCAACAATGGAATGTCTGCAGCTATTTGTGAATTCATGTTAAAAAGGACAAACAGATTGAAAAGACTACATTTTCTATCCGTGCTGTCTTTTTAATATGGTTAAAAAAAATATATACCTACCATTCACAAAAACAAGGAGCAGTTGCACATCGTTGCTTAGATAATTTAGAATGGAACCAATTCAGTTTTATAACCATGGAGCTAAAATAGGCTGCAAGGTTTGTTTTACAAACCAAAGATCTCTTTTATCTGAGGACCCTCTTGCCCCCTTTGAGTGCTGACACCCCTATGAATGCCTAATTTATGCTAAGTGAAACATTCAACGGAGAACTAAAAACTCTAAGCCTGAATGCCATTGAGCAGACCAATCAGGATATTGCCTAGGAGGTTCAGACAGCTTCTCTGATTCAGGCATAAAAGGTGTTAGTGTTCTTACCTATAGGTTTTAGACAAGTCGAGCAGCATAAGGGTGGCATTACTTTTATGAATTTTGTAGAGGATGTGTACAGTCTCAGTCAAGCTTGCTCTACTCGGCTTTTCTCAGGTAGTCAAATTCTTGCTGAGCTGTTCCACCAGCTATAGGGGAAGTGTGGCTTGAATAGGTTTCTCACGTGTGTGTCCAGATAGCTAAAGCTGTGTGACGTGAGTTGCAAGCTCTTCAGGATATAGCATTTCCTTTTGTTAGAAGTACCTGTAATTAGGGTGATGACTCAGGCTCAGTCAGAAAGTTTAATGTGATCTGAAATTGTTTATTTTTTTAATTATGCAATCACTCTAGATTTTTAAAAGGGTTACTTTAATCTCAACTCACGTGTACTTTTCAACTTCCTGAATCTGAATAGCCTCCAGCCCCGCCTTTTTCCTTTGTCCCTTCTGGTGCATTTGCTATATTTAAACTGTATGTTATTCCTTCATTAAAGTGGATGCTTATGATCCATCTTTCCTTGGCATTATCACCAGTACTGATACTTAATAGCACCTCAAGCATTTAATCACATCCTTTCTCTGAACTTTAATCTAGTGGGCATAATTTACTTCCTCAGGGAAAAGTTAAGTACATAAAACAATTCTTAAAAACATTAGGCACTTATTTGCCCTTAATTAGAAAGCACAAGGGATATATGGACTCAGACAAAACAGTAAGATTCATGTATGCCATTTTGACTTAATTTTGTTACCACTCTTGAGCATTCTTTGGAGGATTTGCTCAACATCCTCCAGTGTATGCTAAATTTCCTTCTGTGAGATGCCTGCCTACCTGCATCATAGAGTAAATTCATCTGTCTGATGGTAATTTGGGTCTGTCACTGTTCATGCAGTATGTTCATTCTTTTACTCATTAAGATTAATAGTTACCTGTTTTCTTGGAGGCAGTAAGTCACTTGTCAAATGACCAGCCATAACATTTTCTTTACAGGTGATTGAAGTCTATCGCTTGTTTGAAGTCTGCCAGTCTGTATTTCATTCAGACTGGAAAAACTGGCTTTTGCTTGAATGACAGTGAACTTTTTCTGAGCTAGAATGCCTCTTATCCTCCTCTCTGCGTTTTAAATCAGTGCCAGGGCACAAGATTAGCAGGGATTCTAAACACAGTCCACATTCAAGCAGTTTGTACTCTGATGCATTCTTAATGCTGCATAGATATGCTAAGTTGTCTCACCTGAGGGTTTTTTTTTAGAGCTGCTGAGAGTTTGCACTTCTCATGGTTTTCAGTTCATGGTATGGTATCTCAGCGTGCTTGAAAATTAGGGCAATATTTTTCTAGATGTCAGCACACAAAGAGTCCACGAGAAAGGTCACCTCAAGCATTTAACCCACCACAGCATTTACGGTGGTGTTTTAAGTACCTAAATAATTACTTGGTTACTAAGAAACCTTGGGTTTCTTTAAAGGTTTGCTGGAATTAAATGATTCCACCAGTGCAAAGCTCAGGTTGCTGAAGTTCTTAATCTAAGTGCAGATACTTTCTGCATTGTGTGCTATGTATTTCATAAAACCATCTCCTTAACTAAGGAAAAAGATGTATGTAAGTGTTACTGGAAAAGAAATTGCTGGCCTTTTCCAGTTCATGGCCACTTCTTGCAGTATTGTAAAACAAACCATGAAAACCTGTATTTATTTGTCTTGCAGAATAAAGTGTTCTCAGGAACTATGCCTACAAATTGTGTAAATTGCCACATTGAGCATGGGACTGTTTCTCTTCTTGGTCTGTGGAAAGCTATTGCTAGCAATGGGAAAGGGATGCAATACTCATGGCAAAAGTGATAGGAACTGGAGTAGGCTTCCTGAAGGATTAGAAGTGACAGTGCTTCAGGGGTGGAAATTATCAGATTTACAGTGGTAACAGTTAATGGAAGAACATAAAAATGTCATGCTGGATTAGAGAAGAAACCTGAAACCACTACCTTATCTCCAGCAATGGTCAGTACCAGATGTCTTGGGGAAAATAAAAGAGATGGCAAATGCACAGCAGAAATCCTTAAGTAATACTTTGTTAATGTCTCTTGTATTTCAGAGCAGGGAATTCCTGAACCAGAAGTCTTGTCTCAGTACTTAATGGGCCTCAATGGATTTTTCTTCCATGAACTACTTTATAACTTCTGGGCTTGTCATCTGCGCTTTCATGAGAGCAAATGGCAAGATGAAAATAATTCTATGACATAGTTCACCTCATTTATGTTCTCACCTAAGGATGAGAAAACAGCTGTCAAAAAAGCACTGGTTTCTTTTTAGCAGCAAGGAATGTATATGATTAGTTCAGATATGGTATGATGCTCTATGTGAAGAAATGAATGAAATTTGCGGATTTGGATCATAGATCCTAGAATGGTATGTCTTAATGTAAACTTTTCCTTGGTTCAGTCACCTGAGAATTTATGGCCATTTGAGATGACCTCTTTGGCCTCTGATATCTTTTCCAGAAGTTTGTATTTTCTTCTATAGGTTCTGCACCATACTGGCTCATCTTATAAGAATGCTTCAGAACATCTCAAAAGGCACTAGATACCCTTTCTTTAAGATACTGAATTGATCCCAAGATATCTAAGCTCTAAACAAGGACTTTGAAATCTGTCCAGTGCAGTGAGTGAAGCCTAAAGGTGATGTCCAGGGCTTGATTCAGCTGGCTTGAACACCAGTGAGTGCTGAGATGATACACTGGGGTGTCTGAGACATTCTCACAGAGCTGGCAGGTGTGACACATGCCCTGCTAGACATGGCTGCTCTTTTGAATGATAGTTGGAGGCCAGGAGGAGTAGCATAAGGCATTTCCAATTACACTGGACAGCAGGCCAGGAGGCTGAACTGAGCCTCCATGGTATCTGAACCACTCCCCAAGTTTCTTTAACTGCAGGAGCTTATGCCTAGTTGCCTGAATATATGTAATTAGAGGTAATTGAGATTACTTAGGTTATCTAAGCCTTGCATGTGGGAGTGTTATGTACGACCCCTACCCCGTCTGATCCAGCAGCTGGAGGGTAGCTGATGCTCAGGTGCTGCTAAATGAGGAGAATGGAGATTTAAATGAGAGAAATAAGGCTAAAGTTGCAGAAATGAGGAAACACAGATATAAAAACATAAAATGTGTAGGAACTGGTAGAATTGTTTTGAAGAGGACAGGATGAATGCTGCAAGATTTGAATGGGTTCATGATGAAACAGATAGCCCATATAATGATTAAAAATGAGAGCTGCTTTAAGAACTTAAACATTTGATGAGGGATTTTTTTACACTGAAAGAGCATACAAATTGAAGTAGTCTTGGACAGGAGTCTTCAGTATGTTCAGTGAAGTATATTAAGGTTAGGAAGTAGTGTTTTGTACAATGAATTTTTTTTTACAATGCATTTTTTGGTACAGCAACATAAATAATAATAATAATTAAAAAGTTGCACTTCTATTTTGAGAAGAAAAGAGGAAAAGTTAAAGATCACAGAAATACAGTTTCAAATAAGTGTAAAGGTCAGAGGGTAATGGCTTACAGGAGGAAATGCAGATGTCATAATATAAAATTAGGAGGGATTCATGCTGGAAAAATTCTATTACAAAGAAAAACTGAGGAATAACGCCATGAAGTTGTGAAAAATTTATAAGGAAACAGCCCATGTAATGTTTTATCCACATACACAGGCTTGGAAGAATAAAGTTTGGTGTTGAAGTTCTCCATGTTGTCATGAAGAATAAAGAGCAACAGAAAAAAGATTGGTGTGGAGAGGAGGAGAAAGGCAGGATGAACCTACTTAAATAATTGTAGAATTTTGGAGGGAAAACTCCCCCTCCCCAACATCCTACTTTGTGGATAAATTAAACACCAGAGCCTTTAATTTTTAAAGAAGGATTTTAGGGAGGATTTGGGCAATGGACAAAATCACAGCTACTCCAGAACAATTAATTCAGTTTTTCCCATTTTCTACTTACTAAAGTTTTGCATTGATGAAATTAAGGAATGTTGTTAAAATGTATTTGCTTCACCTATTAACTGTTGCTCCTATGTTAATACATTAGACAATCAGTGAAATAGTTAAGAAAATTTTACTTAAAGAGTTAATTTTTTGTCTGTAATAACTTCTAAAACTTTATGTGAAGGCATAGACATCTATGTTACTTCCACAGTATTTGATTAATATCTAAGAATCCTTATAGATAATAATCTTGGAACCCATACTTATGAAGGTTGTCAAACATTGTTGACAATAATACAAAACTGAAAGTTAGTATTTTAGACAAGAAACAGAAGACATTTACTAAATCAGACTATGGTAAACATACATAGAAAATTTGACAAAAATAAAATATAGTTTGTTGTTGTGTAAAAAAGGAAACAAACAAAAAAAAACAAAAAAAAGAAATTCCTACATTTTAACTCAAAATTTATCCATCTCTTTCTTTAGTACCCAGAAAAATTTTGTGGAATAACCTACACACACAGAGGGGATGATGATTTAATGCCTGGAATCATTAGGAAAAAATATCCTGCCATTTCCAATCAAATTTAGCCTGTATATTATGGTGAAATTCTGCAAGAAAAAACAAAGAAGCTGTCATTACATCTAATGGCTTGCTTACATTCTGAATCCCCACTGGAATAATAATTACATCAGTGTATCTGTGCCGATGTGACTCTGCTTTGCCTGTTCCCACTGCTGTGCCTGCTCTGTTAGATGTTACCTGTGATTCATGCCCGGCATCTATATGGCTCTGTGCTACACTGGTGGCTGCACATTTCCATATGGATGGGAATCCTGTGGTTTCTGGCACTGCTCCCAGGCCCTGCTGAATTCCAGGCCACTTTCGTATTAGATTGTGAGGTACGTTCAGGAGGGAATTGTGGGGATGGGAATCAATTGCTTGCAATTGAGTTTGGCTGTAATCTCATGGCTCGTTTGGCTCATCAAAAAGTGTGTCCACTATTTTCATATACCCAAGCACATGCCCCTGGGTGAATTTGCCTGGCAAGGTTTGGAAGCAGATATGAATATCGTGACCATGTACCTGAAGACAGCCTAACTATTAATAGAAGTCTTTGAGGATTTTATGAAGCTAATTGCATTTTATGCAATTGTAAAGAAGGGTGGGAAAACCAATGGAATCAGTCAATTCCATCATACTGAAATGACATCTGTATCTGCTTGATTTTTTTAACACCTTAAACAGCTAGATGAAAAATGTAGACAAATTTCAGGCTAGAATCTTATATGATAGTTCGGGTTGGAAGGGACCTTAAAGATCATCTAGTTCCAACCACTCTGCCATAAGCAGGGACATCTCCCACTAGATCAGGTTTCTCAGTGCCTTGTCCAGCTTGGCCTTAAACACCTCCAGGGAGGAGCTGTTCATAGCCTCTCTGGACAACTTGTAGTAGTGTCTCACCAGCCTCACTGTAAGGAATTTCCTTCTTATATCTAGCCTGAATCTACCCTCTTCCAATTTACTTCATTACTCCTAGTCCTGCCATTCTGTACCCTATTAAAAAGTCCTACCCCAGCCTTTCTGTAGGCCCCCTTCAGGTACTGATAAGCTACTGTGAGCCTGGTCTTCTCCAGGCTGCGCAACCCCAACTCCTTCAGCCTGTCCTCATAAGGAAGTTGCCCTATCCCTTTGATCATCTTTGAATAGCACAGGTTGGCAGGGACCTTTCATATCTTAGAGCCCAATCACTAACCAAACTCTGTCTAGAGCCATCCCTAAATCATATCTCTAAGCACCCGCCTCTTAAATACCTCCAGGGACATTACCTCAGCCATCAATCTGGGNCAAATAGTGTGTCCACTATTTTCATATACCCAAGCACATGCCCCTAGGTGAATTTGCCCTGCAAAGTTTGGAAGCCGATATGAATATCATGACCAATTACCTGAAGACAGCCTAACTATTAATAGAAGTCTTTGAGGATTTTATGAAGCTAATTGCATTTTATGCAATTGTAAAAAAGGATGGGAAAACCAATGGAATCAGTCAATTCCATCATACTGAAATGACATCTGTATCTGCTTGATTTTTTTAACACCTTAAACAGCTAGATGAAAAATGTAGACAAATTTCAGGCTAGAATCTTATATGATAGTTCGGGTTGGAAGGGACCTTAAAGATCATCTAGTTCCAACCACTCTGCCATAAGCAGGGACATCTCCCACTAGATCAGGTTTCTCAGTGCCTTGTCCAGCTTGGCCTTAAACACCTCCAGGGAGGAGCTGTTCATAGCCTCTCTGGACAACTTGTAGTAGTGTCTCAAACGCCTCACTGTAAGGAATTTCCTTCTTATATCTAGCCTGAATCTACCCTCTTCCAATTTACTTCATTACTCCTAGTCCTGCCATTCTGTACCCTATTAAAAAGTCCTACCCCAGCCTTTCTGTAGGCCCCCTTCAGGTACTGATAAGCTACTGTGAGCCTGGTCTTCTCCAGGCTGCGCAATCCCAGCTCCTTCAGCCTGTCCTCATAAGGAAGTTGCCCTATCCCTTTGATCATCTTTGAATAGCACAGGTTGGCAGGGACCTTTCATATCTTAGAGCCCAATCACTAACCAAACTCTGTCTAGAGCCATCCCTAAATCATATCTCTAAGCACCCGCCTCTTAAATACCTCCAGGGACATTACCTCAGCCATCAATCTGGGTAGCCTGTTGCAATGCTTAATAACCCTTTCAATGTAAAAATCTTTCATATTATTCAGTCTAATGCTCCCCTGGTACAACTTAAGGCCATTTCCTCCTGTCCTGTTGCTTGTTACTGGGGAGAAGAGACCCACACTCACCTCTCTACAACCTCCTTTCAGGCAGTTATAGAGAGCAGTAAGGTTTCCCATCAGCTTCCATTTCTCCAGGCTGAACAATCCCAGCTCCCTCAGCTGCTCCTCATGAAACTTAGTCTCCAGACCCCTCAGCAGCTGAGTAATGGAATTCATCCAGTGATAAACAGCTGCTGTTTTTATTGCTACTGCTCTTTTTTTCTCTCTGGTATTACCTAGAAATTTTTCTTCCTGTTTGAATGACTGTCTCCTTCCTCGTGTCACCTTACTATTACAATATAAATACTGTATAACACACATCTTTTACCATTGCACTGTTCTCTTGATTCCTGAATGCAAGTTCTAAGAACCAGGAACAGAAGAGCACTGCAGTCAGAACAGAAACAAGGTGCTTTGTGTCCCTTAATGGAATAAACTGGCCTTGAGAACCCCACTCTCATACTGATTTTGTTCCTGGTGGGAAGATGGAGGTTGGCATTTTTAATACTTCAGGGGCTCATAAAAGATATCAAGGCATGTGAGGAATGGTCTGAAAACTGTTCCTGCCATATCTTAGGTTTTTCTCTGTATTAGCAGTGTATCAAAACAAGTCATCTGTGCTGCACCAGAAATTGCACGTAGCATGATAACAGTCCTCTGGTCAGGCAATATTATTTGGTAAAATTTGTCTTCAGCCACAGATTCTGCAGAGGGAATGTTATATATCAACAACTTCAGGAGCAAGGAATCTGTGACAACATATAGCCTGTGAGTTACATTTCCTTTGATTTGGCCTTCACATCCCTCAGTCTGTAATTGCTTTCTGCTTTTGGTTTGGTGATGATGCAGGCTACATAAAGACTGTTCGATGGGTAAGATTTGGATGATCTCCTAGTGGCTGAAAGGTAATCTGTGTGAAATTAGAGGAAAAGGTCCCCTATGCTCCCCCCCCCTCAACTTCATTGACAGATATGTCAATGAAAAGAGGAAGACTAGGGGAAAATTGGGCCCTTTCCATAAAGAAACTGGAGAGCTAGTCAGAGGGGATTTGGAGAAGGCTGAGGTACTCAACAACTTCTT
>VZTY01018241.1:53622-133199 GCA_013400935.1 Turnix velox | reverse complement strand
AAGATGATCAAAGGGTTGGAGCAACTGCCCTATGAGGACAGGCTGAAGGAGTTGGGGTTGTTCAGCCTGGAGAAGAGAAGGCTCAGAGGGGACCTCATAGTAACTTATCAGTACCTGAGGGGGTCCTACAGAAAGGCAGGGGAAGGAATTTTTAACATAATATCGGATGGGAGGACTAGAAACAATGGATATAAATTAGAGGGGGATAGATTTAGACTAGACATAAGAAAGAAATTCTTTACTGTGAAGGTGGTGAAATACTGGAACAGGTTGCCCAGGGAGGTTGTGGATGCCCCCTCTCTGGAGGTGTTCAAGACTAGGCTGGACAGGGCACTGGGCAGCCTGGTCTAGTGGGAGGTGACCCTGCCTATGGCAGGGGGGTTGGAACTCTGATCTTTAATGTCCCTTCCAACCCAAACTATTCTATGATTCTATGATTCTTCAGCATGCCAACTTCTTGCATCACTGGTGTCCATCTTCCTTGTGCCTGTCAGTCACAATGGATTTGGAGTCACTAATTATAGGGATGAGATGGCTTCCCAGCACCTCTGTGGCTCCTGATGATTAAACACTCACTACTGTGCTTTCTGTGAGATTCTCTGTGGAATAGGCTTTTGTAGCTGGAAAAGAAATTTTAATACATCTGCACCATTCACTGTAACAGGTCACTCCTACAAAGCATGTTTCCCAGACCAGGAAACTCTTTTCTAAATTCTGCTACAAGATCTGACAAGGCTTTTTTTTCTCTACTGGTCAATATTTTGTGCTCAAGTTCTGTGCCTATTTTGAATGCATGGTGCTACAAAGCAGACGTGTTTCCAGTTGATAGATTAACAGTTTCAAATCCAGCAATCCCTAATCACTTTTCCAGGCAGCTTATCCTAAGTAAGGCACGGCTATGCAGTGTAATCTATGAAGCAATCAGTGATACTGTTTTGCAATAAATCCATTTGCAAGCAGCTTGCCCCTGGTTTGCTGGTGCCATGACTTCCACATTAACATGTTTGTCCTTGTTGTGTTGTCATTGCTTATGTCAAATTAATGGAACTGAGTACCCATTTTGCATGCTGGTTTTACTGCAGCATGCAAATGGAACTCAGTGTTATGTGATCATTTATATGTTTTTGTTGCAAAAGTGCTGTTGAAAAGCTATTTAAAGAAACTAGCTGTGCAACTTAAATGTGTGTATTGCTGTAGACAGGAAAGAGAAAGGGGAAACTCTAGGTTTGATGAAGCTTTTCAGCAGATGCAGTGACAGCAATGTCACTTCTCCTCGAATGCAGTTCACAATCCACTGCCAAACATTATGGCAAACTGCATGGAAAGTTGGGAGCTTATTTCACAGCAAAACAAGTAAAATCACAGAGCTTGTTCCAGTTTGTATTTCCATTTGTTCTTCAAATTGGATTTACTGAATAAAAATACCAAAATGTTATCAGTTTGGTTTTGCAAGACAGGACCATCACTGTTTTGCTGTGATCTAATGCAGAAATGCTGCCTCTGTGCTCTGCATTTTTCTGTGCTATTTCTTCTCCTAATGATGGCACAGTCCATGGATGGAGCGGGGAGGAATAATGTGTTCTTTCCAGCTGGTGCTGGCTTCATTTGCTTTCATTGAAGCTGGCATGTGAAAAGTAGTTACAGTTTGGAAAATGTTCATGTTGATTATGATGTAATTTTAAATAGTCTTTGCATTTACAAGCTTCTCTTTCATCCTACTCAATCAGGTTATGTCTGAATCCATTCTCACCTTTGTTTATTTCATTTTTGATAGACTTCAAAAAATCCCAGTCTCCTATAGAAGTTCTCTGGAAATAATAGTGTGAAACACTCATGATTTATAGAGTGGGCATCATAAAACCAAGAAATAAAGTTCTGTGTAACTTACTGGTTCATAAGAAAAAAAAAAATTGGCAGTTAGCTTCACTCCATTGCAATTTAGGAGAAAAAATGATGAAACAAGTTTTTGGGGAAAAAAAATTAAGCTTAAAGTCTTCTTGCTGTTATAAAAGTCAAATCCTTGGAGATGTATACATATACAAAAGTAGATTTTGTCTTTAATGACAAAAGATAGTCCATTCCATTTTGAAAACATAAAAAATAGTAAAACATAATTAAGTTTCCTTCCTTCCTTCCTTCCTTCCTTCCTTCCTTCCTTCCTTCCTTCCTTCCTTCCTTCCCTCCTTTCCTTTTTGTCTCTCTCCTGCCTTTTCCTTTTCCCCCCCTTTCTTTCTTTTCTTTTAATCTCATATTTCCTTCTCCCCTTTTGTAATTCTTTCTGTCTTTTCCTGTATGAAATTTCTTTATGCTGGAAATCAGCCATAGAAAATTAGAAAATTTTTGTTTTGACAAAAGGCTAAATTTTTATAGGAAGATTTTCAACTGCTTCTGCCCAGAATGAAGTCAATATATTTTCAGGGCAGTGCTTGTGTAGTGTGCCATAAATAAAGCTCAGGGCAAGAGATTGAACTCTAAGTAGTGAACAAATAACTGCTTATTAATTTTAAAGCAACCATCTGCTTTACTGGGGCAAGATTTTAGGGGAATAAAGAAGGTGAACCTGTCTTTAATTCCTACGAAGGAATGGAATGATGGAATTTTTTAACATTCAGGAGTTTTTCTTCATAACTTTAGCATTATTTTAATAATAGATCTTCTGTATAAAGTGTATATATATTTATATATACACATATATATGTACATATAGGACTTTAGGCTGAAAGAAACCAGATGGTTGTCATTTTTGTTGCATGTCCTGCTGGAGGAGACCACAAGAGTGCTTTAGTACACCTGGAAACATGGAAATTTAGCTTGATGTGTCCTCCCACGACACAGCCAGCAAAACATTTTGTAGCACTGAAAATAAGGCCCTTTAAAATGTCTTTCTGAAGCTGAATTATTGTAATTGTTATCAGTCATACTCCGTATATAAGCTTTGTCCTGCCCCAAATTGCACTTGATAGCTTTATCTACACTTTTCAAATTCTGATGTATCCTTGAGAAAGGCATTTAAAGTTTCACTTTTAAAGAGACAGCTTGCACCTAGAATGTCTACATCCCTAATAGTTTCTCAGTGTTATTTGCTACCGTGCTGATATTTTTTGTTATCCATCCAAAATTGTTCCAAAGATCTTTTTATCAAGCATGAAAGAAATCCTCAAGTTGTGTCTGTGCTGAGAAACCAGAAGATTCCCAGGCAGTCACTGTGCCCAGTGTTTACCCTGGTCCTGTGTCCATTCTCCCATTCATGACTCAGGTAGACATGAGGTGTAGCTGAACTCCTACTTGGGACAGGTTAGGCACTGTCATTACACAGTGAGCCATGAAGCACACCCTCTTTCTAGCCACTGCCTTACAGCCTATCATTAAGTAGACATACAAATAGCTGCATCTTCATGGTTTTGTGGTCATATATATATATATAAATTATAGCTTACTTTCCTATAGAAGTGGGTTCACATGCTGTAATTTCTTAGTTTCTTCATGCTAACTCTTAAACATTTAGAATGATTGAGCACTCACAAATTTGACATATGGATAATGATCTCAGAAAAGTTATGCATTTCACAACTAATGGCAGCTGACTTTTGGTAGGTGCTTAAACTGAGCATCTGATGGGCATATGGACTGCTAGTTATAAGCAGGAAATTTATTGCTTCCTTCTCATTAAACAGAAAACCTCAGTTTAAGAGACATAACCAGGCCTGGAAGGTGTTGGGGTAGTTCAGGCTGGAGAAGAGAAGGCTCAGGGGGGCAACTCATAGTAGCTTATCGATACATGAAGGGGGCCTACAGAAACGTAGGGGTAGGACTTTTAAATAGGATACAGGATGGCAGGACGATGAGTAATGGATGCAAATTGGAAGAGGGTAGATTTAGGCTGGATATAAGAAAGATGTTTTTTACTGTGAGGGTAGTGAGACACTGGAACAGGTTGCCCAGAGAGGCTGTGGATGCCCCCTCTCTGCAAGTGTTTAAGGCCAGGCTGGATGAGGCATTGAGCGACCTGTTCTAGTGGGAGATGTACCTGGCCATGGCAGGGAGGTTGGAACTAGATGATATATAAGGTCCCTTCCAACCCAAATCATTCTATGATTCTATGATTTTCATTTTAAGCTGACATTAGCTGACAGTATCATTGAACGCATTCCTTCCCTCCCTATGTTTGAAGTAGCAGTGACCTAGGCTTGGAACCAAGGCAATTTTAAAAAAAACAAAGGACCAAAAAATGGACAGAAACCCATGGGCACATGTGTCAGGGCAGTAGCAAGGAAGAATGTCATGACAGGGCCACGCGATACTGTTCAGAAAGACTGGTGGAGGACAGCACTAGGTCTGACTCAGCAGTGAACTGCTATTTCATCTGGTCAGTTAGCAACAATGTACCCTACCCTGCAGCTTCACCTGCAAAGCTCTGTTGTTCTATGTCACAGAGAACAGCTTGGTGATCGTGGGGGAGAAAGGAAATTAGGAGATGTGTAGAAGAGAAAATAGAATGTGTTGAGCTGCAAGAGACCTTCAGAAGTCTTCTATTCCACCCCCCCCTCCACTGAGCACTTGCACTAGGTCATCTTGCGCTAGATTAGGTCGCTTAGAGCTTCATCAATATCTCTAGGGGTGGGGCCTCCAACACCTCTCTTTCCAAACAGTTCCAGTGTCTCATCATATTCATAGTGAAGAAATTCTTAATGTCTAGTCTGATAAGGAGACACAGGATGGAAATCCACAGGAAATCAGGCATTTCTAGCTCTGCTCCTGCAAGAACAGCATGTTGTCCATCTGCTTAGACCATTTTACAGTCAGAATTTTTTGCTATTGTACCGTGTTTCATAGAATGATAGAATGATTTGGGTTGGAAAGGACCTTAAAGATCATCTAGTTCCAACCCCTCTGCCATAGGCAGGGACAACTCCCACAAGATCAGGTTTCTCGATGCCTTGTCCAGCCTGGCCTTAAACACCTCCAGGGAGGAGGCATCTACAGATTCTCTAGGTAGCCTCTTCCAGTGGTTCACCACCCTCATTGTAAAGCATTTCTTTCTTATATCTAGCCTGAATCTCCCCTCTTCCGATTTACATCCTTTATGCCCAGTCCTGCCATCCTGTACCCTATTAAAAAGTCCTACCCCTGCCTTTCTGTAGGATCCCTTCAGGTACTGATAAGTCAGTGTGAGATCCTTCCTGAGCCTTTTCCTCAGGCTGAGCAACCTCAACTCCTTCAGGCTGTCCTTTAAGTGAGGTGCTCCAGCTCCATATTTATCTGGTTTCCTACTCTTCTGTTATTTATTGTAGCTTTTTACCAGTTTGCCTGATACTGTATTAAATGTATTTATCTGTAGTTCCCAATCCTTAGATTTCTTTGAAGTAAAATTGACCTCGTGTCAACAAAGGTATTTCCTGTCTCAGTTGGAACTGGATGTGTCTCATTCATTTCCATATGTAAAGAGGATTTAAGGGAATATATTGAGAAGTGTTATTATTTTAAATAATATGACTTTTAACAGATCAAATTATACAACAGATTCAGCAAAAGGAGATCCATAAGAGGACAAAAAGATATGTGTGGGATAAGACATGAAAAGCAGTATAGTTTTGTGTCTTTATTATGCATATGTGTAATTGCAAAGCACATCATGATGCAGGATTCCAATTTCATGTTGCTTATGCAAGGCACTGTAGAAGAGAAAGTTAATAAAATAGCTCAGTTAAAGTGTGTGCAGTAGTAATGGTCTCAAAACAATACATTTTGAAGATTCCTATGTGAATATTTTTGCATTATTCACCAAATGATGGCTCTATCTTTTCATAAAGTAGTTTCATTAAATCTTCTATAAGTGTTTTACATTGGTTGAGGTTTGTTTTTTTGTTAATTTTTTATTATTGCTTGTATTTAGCTATTTCTAACAGCTTTTTATTCTGGTAATTGGGATAGATTTAGAATTGATGGAATTTTTCCCTGCCATTGAAATTACTCTTTTTTTCAGCAGAAGTATAATTTACAAAGTGTTTTCTACTAGACTTGGATTCATATCTAAAACTGGGGGAACTCTTTCACAGTTGTTACTGAATTATAGAATCATAGAATGGGTTGAGTTGGAAGGGACCTTAAGGATCATCTAGTTCCAACCCCTATGCCATGTGCAGGGACATCTCCCACTAGATCATGTTGCTCAGTGCAACTTCCATGGAGGGGAGAATACATCAGCCTCTCTGGGCAACATCTTCCAGTGTTGCACCACTCTCACAGTAAAGAACTTCTTTCTTGTACCTAGCCTAAATCTACCCTCATCTGTTACTCCTAGTCCCACCATTCTGTACCCTATTAAGAAGACCTACCCCAGCCTTTCTCTAGCCCACCTTCAAGTATTAATAAGCTACTATGAGGTCCCCCTTGAGCTTTGTCTTCTCCAGACTGAAGAACCCCAACTCCTTCAGCCTGTTCTCATAAGGCAGGTGCTTATCGTCTACTACTTTGAGCATCAAGCATTGATAAAATCTGCAAGTATATCAGGGTATGGTATTTAGGAAAAGCTGGATGTTTTGTGTGGCCTGTTCCTGAGTACAGAGACAGCTCACTCCTGTTTTCCCGTGCTAAGCAAATTCTCTGTCTGCCACATTTTTGTCATGAGCAAAGTCGTGTTGTTGTCAGCTGTTAACGCAGTAGCTGATCTCAAGATGGCATATAGAAGGTGGGAAATTTCTTTTTACAAAAATGGTGACAGCTCTATATTGATTTAATTGGACTGTCTTTGGTCTCTGCAATTATAATGCAGTGTGGGAAGCTGGATCCATTAACGATCCAAGAGTTCGCAGATACCCTTGAAAAAGAAGAATTTTTTAAAGATTTTGTGCCATGTTGCCATATGATTTTTGAACGGACTTAATTTCACTTGTGTAAATACATGAAGGCTGAATTAGCAAAGCAATTGTACATGTGACAAGATGAATGAAGAATTAATAGAAGCAACTCATTGTAGCCAACTGTCTGAAAGGGACCGCATAATTTATACCATCTTAAAACTTTCAATAAATAGAGCAGAACCTGCACAGATTGAAGCTCCGAGGTGAAACTGGGAAAACACTTGCATATAAACTGGTTTCACTGATCCTTGTACCTCTCAACCCTGACTGTGACATGTTTTAGGAGATCAGAGGGTCTCTCAGGACAGGAACATAGTAATAATGAATAATAATGAAAAGGTAGTAATTTCCTTCTTATTATCTGGATAAATCTTTCTTTGGCATGTGATGTTGAGATAAAATTTTTACCCATGAATTTTAATGACTGCAGCAAATGACAGCTAGTGAGGAAACATACAACTGCTCATCCTGATCTGCTTGGAGGTCCTGGATCAAAGCCACTTTATAACAGGGACTGTAAGGCACATCACTGCAGGAACAACAAAAGTAAGCAAAACAAAATCAAAAGAAAATATTCCTCAAAATTCCTCAAATGCCATCATAGTGTCATAATTTACAAAACTAGCAAATAAAAAAATTAAAATGGAATTTTGCTTGAAAAAAATAAAAAGGGACAGTGAAGGCGTGTATATGTATACAGACACTCTTGGTTTAAAAATGCAGAGCATATTAGAGGTTAAGAAAGATGAATGTTTAAAAATATAATTTCTGAGAAAAGGTACATATTACCTTAAAAATATCATATTAAAGCAGCGTACAAAAAATAAAGCCAGATAAAATCCCAGCTGCTGTGAGCGAGGAGAGACTTAAAATGTGAAAAGACTGTTCAAAGTAAGTGCGTATTATTCCAGGAGTGGTATATTCTCATGCAAAGAATGAATCATTAATCATTAAAAGACTGAATTATGTCCTCTCCAAATAAGGAACTACAGAAGAACGTAAATTATGGCAAATCAAATAAAAAAGCAGCCACTTAAAAAGAAAAACAAATTAAATGATGACTTGCATGAGAAAGAAATGCAATGTAATAAGTAAATAATTTTGTAATTCATTACAACCAGGAAGCTTTCAAGAAGCTGGTGACTGCAAGGCCGATAGATTGCTAAAATTTAAGTGGTGTGCACATAAGGCACTTCTGGAGAAGACCAAAGAAATGAATGAATTCTTGATATCTGTGTTTGCCATCTTGAAGCTGAAAACATTTGTTCAGCTATGGGGTCTTCTTCAGGATGAACAGCCCTTGCTCCCTTAGCCTGTTCTCATAGGAGAGGTATTCCAGCCCCCTCATCATCTTCGTGACCCTCCTCTGGAATCTCTCCATCAGGTCCTTGTACTTCTTGTGCTGAAAGTTGCAGAACTGGATGCAGTATTCTAGGTTGGGTCTCACCAGAGCAGAGGGGCAGACTCTAGATATAATGGGATTTCCAAAAAGCCTTTTGTTAAATGCTGTCATCAAAGGCATTTAAAGTAAACACAGAATGATATGAACATAATGGTTGAAAAATTTGAAGTTGAAAGTTGAAATAAATTGCCTGTTTTCAGTTCTTCCAGATCCTTTGTATGGGAGGTCACAAGGGATCTCTTTCATAATTCTAGGTTGGGTCCATCCATATCCATATCCATAAATATCCATAACCAAGAAAAGGCAGGAATGACAAAATATGACAATGTTTGCTGATGATACCAACCCCATTAAAAGCTGATGGACGAGATCTATTGAAGAATTTGATAGTACTGTGTGCACGGCACCAGAGCGTGGCATCCTGCTTTCTTTGGTGTGCAACAGAGAGCACATGGTGGTACATTTCACAGATGAAATTAGTGCACTGAACAGAGGACGCTAATGGATGAAGGGGAGCATGCTGCTCCTCTTCATTCCACAGAAGAATGACTTGCACATTGTAAACTCTTCTGGAGAGGCATCATGACATGCTAGCCATGTTTTCCTTTTAAAGAAACGAAAGCGAATGATGGTGTGGAAAGTAACTGATTGTGAAGGGTACGTGAGTTTTTTATACTAATCTGTGTTGACTCTGTGAAGTCAGATGATGATTTTGACCTTTGCAGAAGAGATCAAGAGTGAGCATACAAGAAGGAATTCCATCTGGAAGGGCTGGCAATGAAGAGGAGAGAGACTGAAAGGAGAGTGCTTGTTGATACAGTGCAAAAGTAGAAGATATTTGAGAATTATGCAGCCTAGTAGAGATTAAGAACAATAAGTGAGAATGGTTTTATATGAAGGGAAATGTAAGGATGCATTTTGTTGGATAGGCTCAAAGTAAGATGTCTGTGCTTTAAGGACAGCCTCCTCTAGATTAAGAAATGCTGTCTCCGAAGGAGTATAATAAATGATGGCTCCTAGCACTGGATCCACTGACTCTCCTCTCTGACTAATTCATTCACTTGTATTCAAGCACTTCTCTGAGAATGTAAATATGCTGAGAATTGAGATATTCACAATTAAGGCTAAGATGTCTATTGCTATACACATTTTATAGATGATAAGTAATGTTAAATTGATGAAAGAGGACAGGTATTTGAAATTATTAATAGAAGCTGTGGGAGGGGGTTTGTAGTTTAACTGGAAAAGCTACGCTCCAGACCTTGGAGCTGCTGTTTTCACTAATAGAATAAAGAAAGTTGTTTCTCAAGAGTTTTTTGGTACATGCCTGCTTGTAGCTTGTAGATTAGGCAGCCTCACAACCTAACTAATAAAATAAAGGAAGATTCTGATAATTTTTTCATTCATTAATAATACTTCCAATTACTGCCAGAATGCATTTTAATTTTTAACTGGATAGAGAAAGGTTAGATTTTCTCCTTGAATCTATGCAGGGGTGGAATTCAGTTACACAGAAGTAGATGTTTGTATCTGAGCTTGTCATTTGTGTCCCTCATAGAGTCATTTAAGAGATATAAGCCCTTTAGGGCACGCTATTTGTTTCATCCTAAACTAGACATTTTCATTAGAGGGATCATGCTGTAGTGTTTATTTCTCTGTTGACTGTAGAGCATCCTAAAGTAACTAGTTCATATCCAGCTTGCAGTGTCATAAACATCTAAAATTACATTAAATTAATTTCATTCTGTATTATCACATACACATGAGGTGTCCAAGGCCTCCCATTCTTGGTAGTAGCATATGAAGAAAGGTAAACTGGAAGCTCATAACAACTTTTCATCCAGAGTGTGAGGAGGTGCTTTTTGAAATAGGCACATACTCTACTCTGGTGAGTTGACCCTGGCCAGGTGCCCACCAAAGCTGCTCTGGTTCTCCTTGAATGGACAGTAGAGAAAATAAAATTAAAAGCTTGAGGGTCAAGGTAAGAACTGGGAAAGCACCTACTGCTATTACAGGTGAAGCAGATTTGACTCAGGAAAATTGAATTTCATTTATTGAAAATTAAAATCAGAGTAGTGTAATGACAAGATTAAAAGATTAAATCTTAAAACACTTTCTTCTCACCCTTCCCCTCTTCCTGGGCTTAACTTCACCCCCATTTTCTCTGCCTCCTGTCCCACAGCCATGCAGGGCATAAATATCCGAAGGTTGTAGTCAGTTCATCACATGTTGCTTCTGCTACTTGTTCATCCTCGGAGGGAGGACTCCTTGCACTCTTCATGCTATTGTTTATCATATTAGTGTGAAGGAAACTCAGATCAAGATTCAGTTATCTTGAGTTTAAGGAGAGCTGCCCTATGTTTGTTTTCTAATTGTCTGAAAGGATGCTTTCCATTTTCTGTGGCCATGTTACTGAAAAGCTCTCCATGTGGGCCCATGAGTCACCTTTTACTACACAATTCTATTCACTTCCTTAAGTGGTGAAGGAAAGGTGTAGTATTATGTCAGTGAAAATGAGATACTTTTGGATTATATTGTGTTATTCTCACCTTCAAAAATGGATTCTTGCTGCTAATAACACAGAGATCTTTTCAGTTAAAGTCTCAAAAGAAGGATTCAGTCACTGATACTGCCTGTATGGTGTACTTAAAACTGATTCACTTGAAGTACAAGGAAATTTTTATGTTTGTCCTCATTAATTACATGCTGACTTGTAGTTGCTCCCAGGTCAGTCTCTTGTGGAGCCATGGCAAATTCTGTACATAAAAATTCACATAGATTCTTTTAATGCACTTTGTGCCTACACTTGAAATTTATACCACATGGCACAACTCTCTGCAGTTTAAATAAACATACGTTAGAATTGAAACCAAATTTATTAGCTATTTTTCTTGTAGGCATGGAAGTCATTTTTTGAGGAAGACAGTGAACTGGCTTTTTGGAGGCTGAGATTAAATCTTGCGATCTTTTTATAGTCTTATGTGACTTTCAGTAAGTCAGTTTCAGAATGGTCCACAAAAAAGAGATGTGGGTGGTGAGCTATCTGTAAATCTAGTGTATGTAATATTTAGCCATTGAGATAGTTTCCTGGAGGAGAGAAATAGTTTCATGGACAGTACCAGTGTAGATAATCATGTTTATGAATAGGATGCCCAAATCATAGGGGCATCCTATAGGGGGTCCATAGGAGTTAAAAAAAAACATTTCCTTTTATTTGGAGACTTTTCTGTATTCCAAACTTCTTAATCCCTTGCTCTGAGTTTTTAGAGTAGTATCATTAAGCTTTCACTTTTACTATTGCAATGAAAATAACCAAAATGCTGCTAGTACTAACTTAGTGAAATCTAGACATCTGCTTTCATTTACTTTGTTCTCAGAAAGTTTTAATTTTGGATGATGAAGATGATATTTCTACTGCATGCTGACATGGAGTACATGGAATACAGTACCACATTATTCACAGTTCATGGCAATGAAATGTTGCAGACTCCTCCAAACACTGACAGTAAACAAGGGGTAATTCATCAGGGTGAGAGAACAAAATCCAAACTCCCACCCTTAAAAAAAGAAGGAAGGGAGTCTCTACTGAGTAATCATCAGCTATGGGATTAGAAGCATGGCATGCTGGAGTGCTGATTCCAGCTATGGAGCCCTCAGCACAAGAAGGATGTGGAACTATTGGAGAGGGTCCAGAGGAAGGCCATGATGATGATGTGAGGGATGGAGCATCTCTCCTATGAGGACAGACTGAGTGAGCTGGGTCTGTTCAGCCTGGAGAGGAAAAGACTGCAGGGAGACCTCATAGTGGTCTCCCAGTACCTGAAATGGGCCTGCAGGAAACCTGGGGAGGGATCGTTTGCCGGGGCATGTAGTGATAGGTTGTGGAGCAATGGTTTTAAGACAGAGCAGGGTAGGACTGAGTTAGAGACTAGGAAGAAGTTCTTCACCATGAGGGTGTTGCCCAGAGAGGCAGTGGAGCCCCCATCCCTGGAGACATCCAAGGCCAGGCTTGATGAGGCTCTGAGCAGCCTTATCTAGTGTATTATGTCCTTCCTCATTGTAGGGGTGTTGGACTAGATGACCTTTGTAGGACCCTTCCTACGCTATGATTCTATGATACTGTAAGCACAGCTATATCCAGTGGCAGGGAGATACTAATACAGTCCATTCTGTTCCTCACTTAATTACTGATAATGCAATAATAGTAGTATTAATAATACAAAGAACAGATGGTTGAGAGAAAATGAACTGGTGGAATATCTCAACTTCATCGTGAAGTGTTAAGCATCCTCTTCTCTCATGTCGCGTATCTTGGAGGTTCAAGGCCCATTGATGGACGCATATTTCAATGAACCATTCCATTCTAACATACTCTAAGAACTTCAATGAAAGTAATTATGCAAGCTGCTTGAAGATAAACTCAATAGGAGGCATTTTAGCATATTCAACTAGGGACATTTTAATTTTTTTTAAATTATGCTGGACATTTGTTGCAGCACATTAAGCAAATCAGGAAGCCGTTTTATAACTTTTGATTCACATACCTGGCTCTACTGAAAAATGAGATAATATTAAAGTAAGAGTAAAACAATAAAAGTTATTATCAAATTAATCTTTTTCGAGAGGTGAATACCTAGGTTTCCTCTTACAATAACTGGAGTCATGGGTCCACTGTGTAACATAATACATGTTGAGGAGGAAAAGTTGGGGGTTTTCCTTTGAATGTTATCATGCAAATGTGGTGTACAACATGGCCTGTCTGCTATCTGTGAAGTTGTATTAGTTGTAGGTTGTATTGTTCTCTATGACTGTGATGTTCACTTATAAGGTATGGTGAAACTTTGTTAGTAAGAGAAAGGACATACAGTATGGGGTTGTAGGTAATAGCTAAAATATCCCAGGACCCGAAGGAAATAGAGTTCATACTGAATATCAAAACTAAAAGCTACTTTGAAAAAGAAACTATGACAGAATATAGTTGACCTTAAGTCTTCCCACAGATACTATTATATTGCTGCAAAAATACATGTGGTAGCCCAGGATCCTAAAGGAATGAGATAACACACTACATCCTTTCCTCTTCTTGTGCTGCCATCTTCTGCATGACATTAAGTAGAGATAGTGCCCCCAAAGGCATTTACCCCATTACCCAGTGTCCTGAAAAGTCTATGTGGGAAGTATCAGATAGATGATCAGCACAGTACTTTATAATAATGCAATATTTAAAGTGTGTAAAGAAAGGATTTTTTTCTCATCTTATCTTTGATATTTTTATTTATCATGAAATTTTTTAGATTTTTACTGCATTGTGCTTTGCATGTAATTTCTGTACAGAATGTAATCACTTAAAGCCATTTGCTGATTTGTTCTTAACTATGAAGTATTTCATGCTACTTATCAGAATTGTGTAAGAAAATAAACCTTATCTTTTCAGAACCCCACAGAGCAAACAATCCATGTGTGAAAGCTCATAAAAAGGTTTTAATGTTTGGACTATCAGATTCCTTGATATCACACACAATTCTATCGCATAGAGGCCATAACTGGAGTTTTAACTTAAGCATTAACTCAAATGGTTATTAATCTCTTGGGTGCAATTTACAAAGCAAGCCGAGGGGTGGAAGACAAGAACAGAACTGCATGCATTGCCTATCCACAGGGCAAACTACTGCTGTACTTACTGGTAAGCTACTGTACTTTGACCTCATGCATAAAGATATTAAAGGCTTAAAATAAAAGAGTGCTGTATGATTTGCAAGAGTTAAAGGGAAAGAAAAGACCTAAATAAAAAAAACACAAACAAACAAAGACCCAAAACCAAACAACCCCAAAATCTCTCCATAAAAATCCAAATGCAAGAAAATAACCCTCAATGAAGTATTATCTGATTAAAAATAAGTTAGTGGCATTCTTAAGTTGCCATTCGTGTCTATAATTTTGAAGGTGCACATAGTTGTTACGGTGACTACTGAATGTGCACTGGATGCACTTGTTTCTGAACTGGAAGCCATAGAAATTATTTAGATTGAATTTTTTTTCCATTAAGGAAGTCATAGGATATTCTTCTAAGTCTTGCTATGTGATTCTGGATTTCAGAAATAATTTGCACAAAAAACCGTTGTGTTTTTTTTGGCTTCATTGAAATAGAGGGCCATACAGTATGTTACCCAAGATACTTTGACCCTCAGTATCCTATGATAAATGTATGGCAGGGCAGAACTGTGAAGATCTGGAAACACACTGGAATTAAAGGTCTGGTCTCTAGTGCTCATCATAGTCTCTTGCTTGTTGTTTAGCTGAACAGCCAAAGACTTACATGGGAAGGGTCTGTTTGCCTGAGCTTGTTGAGCAATAGGACAGGGAGCAATGGTTTTAAACTGGAGCAGGGCAGGTTTAGATTAGACATTAGGAAAATGTTCTTCCCCATGAGGGTTGTAAGGCACTGACACATGTTTCCAAGAGAAGTGATGGAGGCCCCATCCCTGTGACATTCAAAGCCAGGCTTTATGAGCCTCTGAGCAATCTGATTTAGTACAGGATGTCCCTTCTTACTGCAGGGAGGTTGGACTAGATGACCTTTGAAGGTCCCTTCCAAGTCAATGCATTCTGTGATTCTATGATCAATGCTCATGTCTTTTTCCTGTCCTCACCTCTGTTTGATGATGCCCAAAGGGACTTGTGACAGCAAAGACATTTCCCTTTCTCCTTTCTCTTCTCCCACATAATTCCTTTTCTGAAAAAAGTCATCTTCTGCTACACCAAAAACCATAACATTTTATCAGCTAAAATTTTAGCTTCCGAAAACGGATGAAAGAGTTGGGACCTGTGAAGCACCTACACTTCTATTGACTTCTTTAGTCTAGAATCTATCTATTCCAGATGCTGATAGTGAAGTAATTTATGTCTTCTCCAAACCACTGGGTTTTAGATTTTTTTTCTTTTTTATAAACTGGTAGGTTCCTATTAGAAAATTTACACTCTTTTTTCCTTGGGCTTTGTTTACTGATGCGAAGAGTTTAATTTCCCTGCCCCAGAATCTTTTTCTGCCTGGTGTTACAGATGCTGAACTGAGAGAATCCATCCTCTTTTCACCTCAAAAGCAGTAAGAAGTTAAGCTGGATGAAAGAAAGCATTTCTTCCACTGACCTGACAAATGCTGATAAACTAAACTCTAGTGGACGCCCAATTTTAAAATAAAATGTTTAAATAGCATCAAGCCCCAGAGTATTACTTTATAAAGATGCTATCTCCTTTTAGGTAAACTCAAGAAATATATATATATAAAAGGCAATTTATGCAGTATTCTCTTCAGAATGTCCTTTTAATTCACTCTAAATTAAATCTAAAACCAAACACTATTAGAAAAAATTCAATAAAGTTTCAACGAAAATTTGGACAGTTAAATTTCGTATCAAGGAGAAGAGTTGCTATGAAATGCCATCTTTCCATCACATCACATCAAATTCTGGCTGAAATCTGTACGTTTATGAGGTGTGACTGCAAATATTGAACCTTAAATTCTTCAGTGAAAAATAAAAATGGTTCCTATTTTCTCTCTGTCATGTCCAGATAATTTGGACAAATACCATAGCAACCTTGACTTAATAGATGAGAAAAACGAGACAATACCTCTCAGCCTCTCTGGCTAGGTGATGTGCACCACAGTCCCCATTTTGTCTCTGTTTCAGGTGGAAATGTTTGATGAACAGAGAGATGGAGCTTAAGCACTGAATCCTGATCCTCATGGCAAGCCCACTCTCAGGTGATGCTGCAGACCAAGACAAACCAGCTGTAATAGATGTTAAGGACAGAGGTTGTTGTGCCATTCCTCCTAAGGGCTAGAGAGACATCCCATCACCCCCTTGTTTTTCATTGTTGACCTTTTGAAAGTGTGTGGAGCCTGAATGTGTCCTCAGCACACAGACACAGCTACAGCAGAAAGCATCTGTTCTGCAGAGGGATTTGGTAGTGGGAGATCAGTCCACAGCAGGTTAGGGGATGGTTGTTGACAAGGAAAAGTACACCACTCCATGTCTGTGGTGGACAACCTTCTGTTGTCATGTTCCCTAGGCTGTCATGAGTCATCAAAGGGTATTTCCACTCTCACAGGAGGACAATTCCCACCTGGCAATAGAGCTTTTATAGCTTCCTAGATTTTAGTTCCTGTAAACTGATAGGCTTATTATAGCTATGAGGAAAAGCATTTGCTCCCAAAGATGGATAGTCTACAATCTTGCAGTTTCAACTTACTAGTTTTTTTGGTTTTTTGTGGTTTGAGTTTTTGAGGTTTTTTTGCCTGTATTTAACCCTGAACAATAAAGGGCAAGAGGATTGATGAAACAGCCAATGGAAAAGAAAAGGGGGGGAAAAATGCTTATAATGGAAGATAAAAGCAATACGTGTTTCATGTCAAAGACATGAAAACATAACACATACACACAATGTAGTAAAATAGTACAAGCATTGTTTATGCAAGAGCAGAGAAAATAAATGTTGCAGATATTCAGCTACGGGCAGTGGGTTTTTTTTGTAGAACACATGGTGTGTATAATGTCTACACAAAAATACCATTACAGAATTATAATAGTTATGTAAACCATTTAGACATGGCTTTGGAAAGTTACATATTCTGAGTGGAAATCAAATACTTTCGGATATCAGGGGAAAAAAGGGATTTTGCAAAGTCCTTCCTGAAACTTGTGATACAATGACTACAATTTGTTCACCACATGCAGTTTTGCATACAGAATAGTATGTTAAAAGAATTTTGAGCACCCTGACTGTAAGTAGCAAGCAAAATTGAATGAATGGAAAGTCAGATTCCACAGCAATATTCTAATGTATTACACCTAGATGCAGTTATGGAGAATTGTATGATTGAAAGTAAGCCATCTGAAGAAAGGAAGAAAAGAAATGCTGGAAAGCTTTTACCTGTCAACTTGACAGCTGAGATTGGACAATGAAAACTTAGTATCAGAAATAAAATTCTTAGGAGGAGTCAATGCGTTTTTTTAAAAAAACAAAACAAAATCAAACCCTCCTCAGACACCCCAAAAGCAGAGGACAGAATTCTGAAAAGTACTTAACCTGCATTGTGAAGATCTCTGAATACTATTGAGTCAGAAGACCAGAAAGAAAAAGAAAAAAAATACCCAAAGAAACAAAAAGTGCACAAGAACTGTCAGAATACATGGGAGCAGAAAGGGAACAGATGTGTTGATCATCCTTTCCAGTTTCCAGTTCAGCTGAAATTTCAAACCCCACTCATTTGCTATAATTTCTGAATACTGAAAAAGTGCGTGGAACTAGCAAGGGTGAGAATCATAGAGAAAATGTTTCCATTGGAAGAGACACGAAGAAATTTTGGCAGGGACCCTTCTGATATGGTGGGTAACACCAAACTCAGAGGAAAGGGAGAACATATGCTGGAAACAAGGCTCAATCCCTGTCAGTAAAACCTGAAGAAGCAGTGTTTTAATTATGAGCTCAACCGAAGGTGAGTGTCCCAGTACTTTGAAGTCATCTCAGTAAAATACAGTGTGTTGAACCAAAAGTCTTAAAAGTACTGCTGTTATGTCATACTTGGTGTCCAGAAGTAAATATTATAATATTCCCAGGGCAGTTATAAAATACTTTCACTGCAGTGTTTACTAAAACATTGACACAAACAGGTGGAAGGCAGTATCAGATCTTGCATTCCATTCCCTTATCCTTATGTAGACTTGAAGGACATGAAAGAAGTTTCATAGAAACATAGAATAGTTTGGGTTGCAAGGGTCATTCCAACCCCCCTGCCACAGGCAGGGACACCTCCCGCTAGATCAGGTTACTCAATGCCTCATCCAGCTGGGCCTTAAACACTTCCAGGGAGGAGGCGACATCAACCTCTCTGGGCAACCTGTTCCCGTTTGTAAGGAATTTCATTGTAAGGAATTTCTTTCTTATATCTAGCCTGAATCTACCCTCTTCCAATTTGCATCCGTTACTCATAGTCCTGCCATCATGTATCCTATTAAAAAGTCCTACCCCTGCTTTTCTGTAGGCCCCCTTCATGTACTGATAAGCTGCTATGAGGTCCCCCCTGAGCCTTCTCTTCCCCATGCTGAACAACCCCAACTCCTTCAGTCTGTCCTCATAAGGGAGTTGCTCTAGCCCTTTGATCATCTTCGTGGCCCTCCTCTGGACCTGCTCCAACAGCTCAATGTCCATTGAGGGCTCCATAATTGGAGACAATACTCCTTGCTCTCCTCTCTGTATACTCATGGGGTGCTGTTCAAGCTTTTGAATCGAAGTATAATAATAGTTATTTAAAGTTAGTGTTGTGTGGAAAAAAAAAAGGAACAAAAAGCTTTGCTATGCCTTAAGGGAAATGTCATTTGCAGGAAGTCTGAGACAGCCCTAATTCGAAAAAAGGAGAGAAACACCACTTTTGGGTGTGCAGCAAAGTATTGATTCAGCACGAAGCCTTTTTCTTAGTACAGACAAAGGCTCACACAGGGTTAAAATTAAGTTGAACGAAGAGGCTGACATTCTTTCTGGGCGTGTCAGTACTTCCCTCTTTGAATCTTCCCTGTGCATCTCCCTTTATAGCAGAGCTCCCACAAGCAAAGTAAAGGGGCCCACAAAAAAGAACAAGATGAGGCATTCAAAATAGAACAGCCACTACAAATAAAAAGCCCAGAGCTACAGAGATGTTTCATCGGGCAAAGTAAAAGTTACCCAGGATATTTAACAAGGGCAATAATGAGCTGCTCTCTTGTTTCATAGTGTTTGTTCTTAAATACCCCTCTGCAGAAAAATAAGCAGCTCTGTCTTTTTATCATTTCTTTTTACGTAAAGTGACCATTTTTCATACACATCCATAAAATTTTGTGGGTTTGTGTCTGTAGCTCTCACACTCCCCAGCTGTGGGCTATGTAGAGAATTTCTTCTGTTCCTTTCTTGTTTTCAATATTAGCTTCAGTTTAATACGATCAGTCTGAAGAGACATTTGCAGTATTGCTGGATGGCGTAGTGGAAAATACCTTTTATGGCCTAATGCACCAATGTGTACATAATCCTTTACCCTCATGCTTCTTGTTTGTTACTTTTTATAGTTATCTGTGTGATTATGTAATTAGCTGGCCTAGTTTATTATGCTTGTTCCATCATTTGCTCCCAAATCAGAAAACGACCATAAAAAACAGGAAAAGAAAACAGGCATTTGTTTCCATAGAGAGCAGCTCAAAATTTTTTCTTTGGTAGCTTTTTGTAAAGAAGGTGCATGAGGAGAAAAGAGATATGAGCATGAGATATTCTTAGTCTGATGGAGAGTGGATATTTCTCTGATTTCTTGGAAATTTTGGCTTGAAAAGGAGAAAGTGATATTTTATTCCAAAATGATTCACATGTTATTTGAGGCACTGAGGAAAGCTGGAAACTCTTAAAAACTCCTGGGACTGGGTCTCCAGTATAGCAGTTAATGAAAAGCTAATTAGAGAATGGCTGTGTTTACCAATAGTCATTAACCTAGCTCCACTCATACTTTCTAGCAAAAATTATAGTGGAAATTACACTGCAAATCTGAACTTTTCTGCTTGTCATCCAGTGCCCTTTTATTTTGATTATTTGTTATTTTTGCCACTAGTTACATCTTGCGTGCCTGCTTTGTATAGAATAGTGGTTTGATCTGCAGGAATTAGTACTGCATAAATGCCAGCCATAAAGAAGAACCTTTAAAATGGACAATTAGGAACTAATCTGTCCTTGAGGAAATTAGCTCCCTAATTCTTTAAACAGGAAAAATGCTACCAATTGATCCAGAAAAGTTTTTGTTCTTTTGGCCTAAGCAAACAACTACAGGCGTTGCACTATATTGTAAGGTAACATGATAAAATATGGGTGTTCTGGAAACAGAAGGTTTGTAAGATATAGTGGGAAATTATAATTTTGCTGCTCTTTTTGAATAACATTTTGTAGAATTATAATAGTACATCCTCTCTAAAGTATTTTATACCATTGAAAAGAAACCACATTTTATACTCTGCAGATTTTTTGAATAATTGCCATGGAAGCAAATTGTTGAACTTTCACTAAAATTCTTCAGGAAGTTTACCCAAAGACCTTTTAACAGAGTGCTTGAAGGACTGAAAATATTTCTGCATTAAGTGCTAAATATTCCCTTTAGAAATCTCTCCTATGCAGGAAAAGTTAGGTTGCTACTCTTCTCAAAGGAAATGGTTTCCTCCAGCATTAACCTGAAGCAGAGAAAAGGAGTAATTCTCCCTCTCTCTCCAGGTAATTTAACTGAGGATTGATTCATTTTCCAGCCTAACAATTCTTTATGAATTGCATAAATTTATCAGGTCTAAGGTTTAAAAGTGTAATTCTGCTATGTATCTCTATCTGCTTGATGTAGGTGGGCAAGTTTCCTAGTCAAGTATCCACCTCCTGAAAAACGCAAATGGGGTGAAATTCATTAAGGAGCTACAAGGAACAAATCAAAACAGAGCACATGATATAGGTTTCTATGAATTCCTCATCCATGGGCAGGATTAACTGAAGCCACTCCTTATGTGCACACCAACACTTTGAAGCCAATACCCCTATCACTGTAGGAAGAAAAGAGCAGTTTTGGAAGAAAAATCAACATTTGAAAACTAAGTTAAGACCCAATGTCTATCCTAAGCAGACAACACCCTCCAACTTTGGTGCCTTTTATACATTATATCGTATTTCAATTGAAAAGACTTTGAATTATTATGTGAGAAAAGGGTTACTTGTATTTGAATTTTCATGAGGGACTGCAAGAGATATTCCCTGGAGATGTGGCATGTTTTCCTATAGACATTATATGATAGAAACATGAGAGAAGTTATAAAGAGACTGATGGCAGAACCTTCAGAAATGCACAGAATAGCACAGACAGGCTGGAATAAATTGCTAGCCCTTGTTGACAGTGTAACACTGCTGAAGAGCTACTGTGACTGCTGTGTCAGCCTGTGCTACTCCTCCTTAACAAATTGTTTGAAACCTGATATATAATTAAGCTGTATTTTCATTTTAGCACCCTGGTGTCATGTACCAACCTATTATGCTTTAGGTCTGCAATAAAATATACAAACCTATTATGCATAGCATGAAGTAGGAACCAGAAATATAGTATTACCGCCTTTCTCTCTGTTTGCTACTTATTTAGATGCTAAAGCCTTCTGACGGGCATTTGTTTTACTTTGTAAAGTATCTACTGTCTCTGGCTATTAAATCCATAGAAGACTAATGAATAAATAATAGCAATAGATTCCTTTTTCTATCGCCATGAATTTGTAAGTTTATTCACAGTAAGTATAAAGTATCGGTGTATTTTAAGAGATATACTTGTGGTGAGATACTAAAGAATATCATTTCCATTACGCTTATATAAACAATTTCTTATGAAGCTTATGAAGTTATTATTGCATTGAAGATGTATTCCAAAAGCTTATCTTACCCATCATACATGAAAGGCTGTCCTACCAGAAGCCAATGATTAACATGGGAGCTTTCAAATTTGGCACATGGTACATTTTTATCACTTGACAATTCTTATACAAGATGATTTATTTTAAAACTATAAGGGAAATGTAAATAAAATTCTAGGCTAAATTCAGAAATCACTCCACTCTTCCAGTGCTTTATAAGGCACTGTGCTTATACCCTGACTTCTTTTGAAGCTATCTTTGTCCTAACTCATCTTTGCAATCCTTGGAGACTGCAGCAGCTGAATTCTCCTTAAGGAATGAAGACCAAGATCTTGTTGGAGGTTCCTACATTTGTTGTGAAGGTAACATTAACTGGCAATTGCAGGCAGTTAGCAGCTATCCTGATTCATCCTGTAGTTGCAGCAGCTTCTCCATGCTCTCCCATCTCTACAAAAAAGTAAATTGGATTTGATATACGTGCTTTTTTCTGATTCTGCAGCCTCCAAGGGAGATGCAAACACAGGCTGAGAAATAATCCTAATGAAACCAATGGCTTTAAATTCTGTATCTGTAAGTCATGATATACATGAAGTCTTCCCATGACTCGCTCAGATATATAACATAATCTGGTAATATACCCATAAAAAAAAATTGAGTCTTTCCCAGAATAAACAAAAGAAACTGTTCTAAACCTCAGGCATCTTGTACCTGCCTGCTCTGCTGCTGTTGCTGAGCAATAAACATTTCAGTGCTTTTCAAAGAAAATACTATTTGCACCCATTTCAAAGACTCATATTGTGGTTATTTATTTTCCTGGAGATCACTCCCACTGGCTATTGAAAGACAGACAGTAGGAAATACGGTGGTCTTTCCCATCTCTTTTCAATTTATGCCTGCCCATTCCTATAGCAAGGCTAGAATGTCATTTTATCAATAACACTGTAATGCATCATATACTCCAGAGTAATAAATCTCACTTGAAAAAAAAAAAAAGACTGTGTGATCACATACAGCCCAATTATTTCCTTTTGGTGTTCAATGCGTGTGAAATCCAAAGCTTCAAACTACCTCAAGCCTAAGAGGAAAGTGTTGTGGGTAACTTTCACTCAAATTGATATTATTTATCTAAAGTTGGTAAAAGTGTGATTGAAGCCAAGAACCCTCAGTGTGCAAGGCAGAATTATCTGTGGCTGAACTGATGCAGCACTGAAGGCAGTACTAAGCAAGACCTTCACAGATCCCTTTCAACCACCCGAAATTTGTCTGCTCCTGCTCTGCTTGTTTCTTTCACCTGTATGTTTAATGTGCAGATTGATACTGCTTGTGGGTATGGTGAAAGGCAGATTCTTCACTGTAATAGCTACCAAGAAGGGGGAAAGGCAGAAGAGTTTTTTCACTTGTAAAGAGTTGCAATTAAAAGCAAGAGATGCTTTAAAATAGATTTTTGTCCAAGAAGAAAAAAGAAATTATCTGAATTGTGAGAGTGGTTGGTTAAGGAGGAAGTATGTTTTCAGAGAAAACATTAAACCTGTTCTTCTGCAAAATTACAACAGGACATTGGGCTATGGGCTGTGGCATACAGTCCATCTAGGGGAAACTAGGAGAGTGGGGTTATGTAAGATCTGAATCTATCCAAGAGTAGCTTTATGGAGGAGTACAACAGCCTAATTCACTCAACAGAAGACAAAAATTATGGACAAAGCTTAAAGTCCAGACTAATAGCGTCTCAGAAGAGTCATCTAAATAAGGAAGAGAGCAACAGAGACTTTTTACAAATAACTTTAGCATGAGTGAGTAAAGCATAGTTTTTCTTTCTTTTTTTCCACCTACAAGCTTTATAGACATTTTTAACTGCTGTTTTGAATGAAAAGAAGAAAGGCTTGTATTTGCATTCTGCCTCAGCCTGGTTTAAAGCTCAGTTAAAGCCAAAAGCACTGAATAACATAACATCAAAGCATTCCTCTTCTTGGATTGATCATATCTATACACCAAAGTCTTAGGACACTTTAATTAGAGTTCTACCTCCCACTGTACCTAGAGGGTGGCAAAGTTAGAGCTCTTGCTCCTGATGTACCTAGAGGGTGTCAGAGCTATCAGAGCTCTATGAGAACAGATGCAGATGCAGATCTGTCACTACAGCAATAGAGGGAGGTGAAAGGCTTTTCTGGTGGCCATAGTGATACTGGAGTCTCTCCAACATGCAGTATGATATGGGGGTACTTTCCAAAAGGGCCAAAGAAGGGTATTACACTACTCTTTCAAGCAGTTTGAAGATTCAGAGCTTTAAAGTTTTGGGCAGCAAAGCCAGTCTCTGGTGCAACCAAAGTTCTCCTGTCTGGTTTATTTGCAGGAGCTATCAGAATAATTCTACTGTCACATTTTTAGCTGCCCAATTGCTGTAGATGATTTCTTGTTATTAGTTTAATTTTTTAGAGCATTTCTCAGAGAAGCTTGTGTAACTAATACTTTGGTACTTCCCAATAAAAATAGACAAAAACGGAGGCCTGTAAAAGTAAAATGCAAAAATAAGTATACCTTTAATTTAGTCACTTAAATTGTGACTCTGCTGGCAGATAATCTTTCATACCATCATGCTGTAGTGCAATCGATAGTAGTAAACCTGGTTTAGGAGAGCAAATTAAAGAAGTCAAAAGGAATTGAGCAAATTCATCTAAGGAGCTGAGAGTTCTCCTAATTGTTTGAAATCTTCTCTCTCAGAAGATACTGGTATTGACAGCTTTGCCCGTCGTTTCCCATAGATGGAATGCTGAAAAAAGAAGCCTTTTCAAACCTGGGGTGTATCTGCATTGATCTCTGTAATGTAGGCTGGGTAGAAGGGTAGGGGAGGGAATTTGAGGTGAAAGTAAAGTGGTGGGCAGAACTCTCCTGCATGGAGAAAATTGTCATGGATGACAAAATCTCTCTTATACCTACAGTGATTAAGATGCTTAGCATATAAGTGGTGATTTTTTGCACTACAAAAAATAATAGAAATTTTCCCAGCACTCATTAACAGTGGTTAAATATTAAAATGCTTTACTGGCAATTTACTGACTCAGCATGATCATATACACTTTCCCTGATAAATATTAGAATACATACTGGCAACAGACCCCACAGAAGCTTTTCTACACAAAGGTTTCTAAATAGTGAAAGATTTTTGTTATACCAGTCTGTACTTGGTTTTTCTTCCTTACTGTTCTAATACTTCCAACACTGTAAGTACTGTCATGTTTTCTCAGAAACGCTTTCTGCAGCACAGAATTTATAAGCTTACAAGAACAAGCAAGTGAACCTCAAGGATTAGTTAACTCATGTGAAGTACTTGAGCTTAAAAATGTTAGTATTTCAGGTGAGTTCACAGCATCTCCCAAAGGGAACAATTGGAACTGACTGAAACATGCTATTGAGGTGGTGGAGACCCCATCCCTGGAGGCATTCAAGGCCAGGCTTGATGAAGCTCTGAGAAACCTGATCTACTGCAAGATGTCCCTGTTCACTGCAGGGATGTTGGACTAGATGACCTCTGAAGGTGATTCTTTGTCTCTATAAGATTCTGCTTTGCACACAAGCATGAAAAATACATAAAATAAAGCTCTGCATTATAGAATGGTGAGCTGAACCAGCACATGGATTGCAAGATAAAATCTCAAACCCAACTGATCTTAGGTAAAGTATAATTCAGTTTTACCCCCTTTATCTACTTTTGCATTTGTTCCTTTTGTTTCAATATAGAAGGAAGTTCCAGCTTGGAATCTTCTCTTATAATTGCAGCAAAGACTTGATTCAAAAGCCTTTTGAAATAATTGCTGCTGCTGAGGAGTTTCTTCCCAAAACCAGTGTCACTGTTGCATGATGTGTTGATTAGACTTGTTACAATCTTCAACTGTTGTATCTCATATAGCCAAGGGTTTTAATGTGTTGGGGCTAAATAGTTAATTTTTCTACTTCTGCCTCGACTTTAGGGTTCCAGTTCACTGTGCAGAGATTATAATTGTGAAATGTATCCAAGTAGAACCTTCTACAGATGTAACCAGTAGTAAAAGACTGGTTACATGTAAACTTCCTAAAGCAAAAGATTGTTTAAATCTAGCAGCACCTATACTGCATAACAAGTGAAAATGAATGCTATTATAATCATTGTACATTTATTCAGCCTACTTACATAGTTAATTAAGCCCCCTCTGTCTGAGGCTCAATGCTTTAGAATTCGATTATTAGTTTCTTTCCTGACTATGGCATCCTCTTGTTTCCCTCCAACTATCTGGTATCACCAGAAAGTGTAAGATACATTCACTTTTCTGGAGCTATGACCTCCAGATCAATCTTATGAACTGTCGAGCATGTCCAAGGATAGACATAACAACTATCACAAATGAATGGCTCCCCCATTCTCAGGGTGCTTTTTTGACAGCTAGTTGACTCTACCAAACAAAAGCACTATAGGAACCATCACCAATTAACTGCTCAAAAAAAATTCTGGACTTTCTAGGGGAAGTTCCAGCTGTTTTGTCCCATCTTATTTATGATTAGAGTATTGATTCACTGTGCTTTTCTATGAAAAACTGATTTAATATATAATGCTTTCCACATATTGCATTCCAGAATTTTTAGAGCAAAGCTTCACAAGTCTCTGATGCATTATTTGGCCAGCTTACACTTTATTAGCAGCAAGGGCTTGTTAGAAGTTCCTTATAAACTGCTTTTAAAGTACAAGAAAGCATACTAATGGTAGGAGGCAAAATCTTTTGAGTTTGGTACACTGGATTAAAGACAGAATACCAAAAGCTGCTGTTCCTTCAAAGGGCATCCAAGGACTAGGTAGATTTAGGCTGGATACAAGAAAGAAGTTCTTTACTGTGAGGATGGTGAGACACTGGAACAGGCTGCCCAGAGAGATTATGGATTCCCCCTCCCTGGAAGTGTTTAAGGCCAGGCTAGATGAGGTATTGAGCAACCTGGTCTAGTGGAAGATGTCCCTGCCTATGGAACTAGATGATCTTTAAGGCCCCTTCCAACCCAGACCATTCTATGATTTTATGATCTGTGAAAGAGTACGACCATTTCATTCTACTCCTGAACTCCCTTAAAACCTCTTATCTCAACAATGGAGGAAAGCTACTTACATTCAATGAGACGTATTCTTACAGTTTATTGCTGTGTTTGATCAAATACCAATTGCAACCATATTCTTACAGTGGTGACCCTTGCACAATTCTTACATTTCCCTGTGATGTTCCTCATACTCCTCCCAGATATGTTGTTTGCAGTCTAGTCTGAAATTGGCTGGCTGGTGAAAGCCTGTGTGTGAAGGTGAAGTTATGCCAGCAGACAGGTTCCTGCAGCACTGGATTGTTTGTTCTTCAGCTTAGCTGATGCAATTCAAGGAATAAATCTGCTTATAGATAACTTGAGCTAACACTATAGGGAAGACAAGCACTAAACAGAACTTTTGAAGAGAGACATGCCTCTTCTTAGTAAGTGAGAACAATCAGGCTGCTTGAGGTAGCCCGGAGGAGCCATGATTACAGGTCAGAGGGAATGAATAGTAGCAGTATTGCTAGAATTTCATTTTGAAACCACCCTTTGTCACATAAGCTACCCACAGAAAATGCATTCACAAGTACTTTGCAAGAATCACATTAGCAGAGACACAGTCAATACAAATACAGTGAACAGAAGGGTTAGGATCAACCTCTGGCAGAAATAAATTGTGTGGAGGTGTCTGTGGATGCACATATGTGACCAAACACACAGAGCAAATACACTTACCTATTGCACAGTGTATATAGTTTCTCCATATCCATCTCCAGCCAAAGAATTTAGTTTTACCTCACCGTAAAAACATACTAAACTGACACAGTGTGCTGTGTTTTGCTTCACTGGGATAATTAGCCCTGTTGGTGAGACTCTCAGGCTTTAAAACAGTTTATGGAAATAGAGTAGGGAGGAGAGTTGTTTAGGAAAGATGCCATGTGGGCTGAATGGTGAGGAGCATGGGATTTTTGGATGGTGAGAGCTATCCATCTGGTTCATCTCTTCCCTTTTAGGAGATATACACTGCATTGTTAGAATCCCTAGGTGCCCATCAGTTTTAGGCTCTGATGCTTGTTGCTGCAACTGCTTCCCTTGGCAGCCTATTTTATTTTCTAATAACTCTGTGAACTGAAAGGGCTCTTCCTAATCTCCAGTACATAATAGACATGGACAAACTAGCTCAGTTAAGTAAGAACTGGCAGGGAGCCTTGGTCATCTTTAGCTACCAAGGCAAAATCTTTTGGCTTTAAAAAAGATTCAGGGAACCCTTATCTCTTTTTTATGTCACCCCTTCTTTGTGCCACTTCTATTGGGGAACAGTCTGTTCTTTCTTTCTTGTTCATGGACTGTAGAACATTTATCATAAAGGGGGACTATGTTTTGGATATAACTGAAGGAAACACTGAAAGAAACACAATGCCTGGGATCCGTCTCTGCAGTCTGATTACTTTCTTAAAATTATGTTGATGGTGGTGCTATGAACTTGTGTGATCTGATAGTATGGCAGCAACACAAACCATTATCATTGAGAAAAGTTCCGAGAGAGCTACTCATATTAAATAATTGCATTGAGTTACATCTCCCTTTCTAGAACTGATTTATTTCACATATAGAAAGTATTATTATCTTTCCTCACATTATTTCAAAGTGAAATGCTTAAAGGGCTAATAAAATCAGTATTTAGCACAATTTTTATTTTGTAGTTCAAAACTTCAAGCTTGGCATAAGAACATTACCTCTAGGGAGTGAAAATAGCCTTACCTAGCAGCTTCAAGAATAATTATCTGAGTCATTCTTTCTTTTACTCCTTACAAAACACAAAACTGAGGTAAGACTCCTTTTGGCTGATAGACAAAAGGAAATTGCAGCTGTCTGGAGTTCAAAAGAGTTGCAATAAAACTTGAATTATGACAAAAATACACTGTTTGTTATTAAAGTCTCAACAGTTCATGAATTTAAAAAGCCCTGTGTTTCTCTGCATGTTTGATTTTTCCCTCTGCGCATACATTTCTGCTATATAGAGTGCCTTTCCCTATCTGTGTATGAAACTGTTATGTTCACATCTCCTTATGTGCTTACATCATGATGTTTTTGGTGCAACTATACTAATTTACAGTAGATGAAGATGGGGTCCATTGAAATTATTCACTAAGGCACTGGACAGTGTTAAATACTTCCAGCCATTCATCTGTGCACGGGTAGTCACATCATTTGTTAATAACTTGCTGACCACAATGTAAGAAGAAGTTGCTCTGTAGGCAGAATATACTCTGTTGAGTACCCTGGGTAATATGTAGGCCAACAACATTTAAGGCACTACATACACAGAATGAAGCAAGGATTTGCCAGTGGCACTGCAGTATCTATTTTTAATTGAACAAATGCACTAGGATTTCACTTTTGAATAGGACTGTAGGAGTTGTTGTTTGCCTTTCATGTAAGGGTATGTTGGCAATTATGTTCATTCTAAAAATTTTATTTCAAGATTTAAATGATTCATGTTGGACAATAAAACAAGTAGATCAAGGGGACCTCATTCCCTGTGCTTTGAATTTAGCTCTTAATCACATTTCTAGCAGTTTTTAAATGGTGGAGGGTGCCCAAGCCCCTGGCTGCATTGCAGCTTCTCCTGCAGTTGTCAGGCCTTTGTAGGGCAAAGGGTTGTAGAAAATGCAGTGGCAGATCAGGCCAGTAACTCAGCAAACACAGGTTGCACTCTCCCACCTACCAATACTGGATTTTACAAGCATATTTTCAAACAACAGTCAAGAAGTAGCTATTTAACTATCTGCCTGGAGGCTAAATTGTTTTCTCTTGCCACTTTGATATCTGCGTGTTCCTCAATGTGTGGAGAACTGATATGATACCTAAAATTTTGAACTTCAAGCTCAGCAGGTCTTAATTATCCTGAAGAGCACACTCTGTGCTTTGGATTCAAATGCATGTTGTGCTAATTGGCTCCTCACAGCTGGGCAAACAATATTTAGCTTAAAGTGTGTCCACTAATTGTTGCTGGGTTTTGATGTTATTGGTACACCTTTTGTCATTGTAGTCTTGTCAAAGCATTGTACTGTGTTCTGCTGAATATTGTAGTGTAGTCACTGTGTCATTTGCATGTGTCAACTCCTCCAAAGGTGGTATTTTCCCTGATTTTTGGGGTTTTTCTTGAAAGAGTTTCTGCTGAATACTTTTAGATGTATGTTGAGTAGAGCCAAATGCAAGGTTCAAGATGAGAGTGTGCTACTGATTCATGACCTTGCTTATTCCCATTCCTATATCTTATTTAACTCTTTTTGAAAAAAAAGTAAAAAAAAAATAAATTTGCTGCCTCTTAGGCCTAATTCAAAGCCTACTAAATTCTTAGAGAGAATTCTGGAGAACTACATCCAGCTCTGAACCCCCTCAGCACAAGGACATGGACCTGTTGGAGGGAGTCCAGAGGAAGACTGTGAGGATGATCAGGAGTCAGGAGCACCTCTCCTACAAGGACAGGCTGAGTTGGGGCTGTTCAGCCTGTAGAAGAGAATGCTCTGGGGAGACCTCATAGCAGCCTACTAATATCTGAATGGAGCCTACAGGAAAGATGAGAAGGGACTGTTTTCCACAGCAGGTAGCCACAGAGTGAGGCACAATGGTTTTTAACAGGATCAGGACATGTATAGATTAGACATGAGGAGGAAGTTCTTCACAATAAGGGCTGCGAAGCACTGGAACATGTTGCCCTGAAAGGTAGTAAACACCCCATCCCTGGAGACATTCAAGGCAGGCTTGATGAGGCAAAATGTTCACTGCTGGGTGGTTGAACTACCCAACCTCTGAAGGCCCCTTCCAACTCACTGCACTCTATGATTCTGTGTGCATCTCAGACAGGTCTTTATCCTCATGACCAGGCTCACTGTTGTTATGGCTTTGTCTTCACAGAATGCCTGGTCCAGGGGGAACAGCTCCCTGCAGCATCTAGTAACTCCAGGGTTACTAGAGTAGTACTAGAGGAAAGAGTGAGCCCAATAGATTTAGCCTTCTTCACATGACCTTCATTGCTTTAATGTGGTCTTGTTAATGGCAGAAGTCCATCTTATCTGAGACAGCATTAAATGGTAGACATGACTCTGTGTTTGGACTCTTATAGCTTTTCAGTCCAAATACCCAAATAACTTCATCTGGTTTGACTGAAGGTAACCATCAACATTCAACCCAAATCTCAGACTTAAACTTTTTCTTGATATGGAACAAGTTGCTTGAACTGCTGTGCTGCTAGGTACCTACAGAGCTGTTTAGATGTAAAACTTTAGTGTACAAAGGGGAGTATTTCTTCCAAAATACATTGTTTTCATCATCATTTAATTTGATGAAATAAATAACATTGGGCTAAACAAAAAAAAAGTGTGCCAGGGATAAAGAATGTTGGAGACATGAATTTTCCATGAATACAACTCATCAAAAATAGAGCAATATCATAAAAGATTTCCTACCCAAACTAGGAGAACAGCAGCATGCAGGCAGAGTTCAGTAGAATGCCTGACAGAAATATGTTACTATTTCCATGACCATGTTTCTACAAAAGATTAAATGTAATCATTTCAAAACTTCATTAAATGCTAAGTTATTTTTTACTTGTAATGAGCCTGTTGTAGCCTCAGAGAGTGCATTCTTGCTAGACTTCCTCATTACGTTTTCAGCAATAACTGATATTCCCAGTGCAATTTTCCCTCTGAAAACTCCCCCCAAGTCACTTGGTTCATGATGTTATTGTAAAAAAGAAGGCATTAGAATGCATAAATCAGTGTATAATCATGCTAAACCTAACCTTAGCACAATTGAGCTGGCAGACACAACAGAAATGTCTGTATTTGAACTGAATATTTTAGGGGACTTTATTTGGCATGTATACCATGATAGAGATATTCAGATGAAGCATCCAAAGGGCTGGGGAGGAGCCATGTTTATGTTTAATTGCCTGTCTAGGCACAGCCTTTTTTTGAATATAAACCCAAGGAAATCTGTTAAAGAATTGCTGTTCTAGAATTGCCAATTTTATAACTAACTCTTTGCCCAAGATCTGCATATTTCCAAAGCATGGCAAGTCTCCAGGAATTTCAATTTGCACTAGATAAAGTAGTTTTCTAGCAATAGTGAGGATACTCAGGAGTCAGGCTTGATATTAGGTATTTGGAGGAATTTAGCTAATATGTCTGTACTTCTTACTATGATTAATAAGCTGTATCTGCATGCTATACTGCTAATAAAATAAGAATCTGTTTGGAAATAAACAAGGTCCACCAGATGTAGAAGCAATACTTTAAGTATAACAAAAGGGAGGCCAAATTGTGCCTTTAATATTAAGAGTTTGCAACATGATGATGAAAGAGCTTTGTGCTAGAGAGCAGGGAGGAAACAAAGGAAAATTAGAAAAATTCTTGGGTAAAAACCTTTATTAGCCTTTATTAGCTCTTGGGAAATCCCTACTTTGGTTTAATGGCTGAGCACTCTTAGGGGAATATGTGTATTGATCTCTTTTCTAGTCTCTGAAACATCCTCTGCTGTAATTAGTTCCCTTTATGTCTAACAGAGGCTGAAAGGCAAATCCAGAATGGAGCTCAGGGCCTTGTATCTGAGCCATGCTTTATGTGCTGTTGGAAAATAAAACAAATGTAAAACTTGAGCAAATTTAACTTAAATGAACAGCTCTTTTGGAATTAGTTTTTAAGGACTTTGCCATTGCCCAAATTGTTGTTTTGTTTAATACAAGGTATTATTATCATATAAGTGAAACCCTCCAAACAATGTTGTCTTTAGCAGAGAACAGAAACTGATAATGAGATAGAAAATGATGTGAGAGCCCCAAACACTGATTCATTGCTTAATCTCTTTTAAACTTGCTTATGAAAGTGGTGAGTAGTCTGCAGCCAAATGCCTCCCATGCCCTTTCAGAATTAAGGAGGGCACTTCTCTTTCTTGGAGCTTTCTCAGATCTTCTTAATACCACAAAAAAAAAAAAAAAGGTTCTTAAGAAAGTTCCAAGTGCCCAACGTAATTCCCAGTAATACCTATGTTGAGATTTCACAAATGTGTCCATGTATAATCAGGTGATTCTACAAACCTCTTCCAAAAAAATACAGTGTACTTTCTTAATGTGTACAATTTTGCCATTCTTTGACAACTTTTGGCTTAAAAAAGAATTGCAAAACCTTACTGACTGAAGAAAAACAGATCAGGCATGCTGAAACCTACAAAAAGTTTTCTTAAAAAGCTTTTTTGTAGGGTGTGGTGGCTTGGGAGCGGCAAATTCCCAGACACAGCAAAATGAAGCCATGTGTGAGTTCAGTGAAAAATAAACCTGGAAAGACACTGAGTCAGCTCTGAGGTAGAGAAAGAATTAGGTTGGTATGCTTTCACAAGGAAATCTGAAGCTTGGATTTACATTTAGGGTGAAGTAAAGTTAGACTAAATAGCTGACCTAGAAAGTTGGACAATTCTGAAGATAAGTCCTGTGTCTCAGGAGTAAGAACCAAAGAGCAAGAGATCCAAAAAACCCTATTGATGGAAGGAAATTGTGGATATGTGTGCATAATGTGTGTATTTAAAGAGCAGCAAAACCCACCTCAGTCTGCAAGAAGTTTGTGTGCTTGCCACTGACAAAAATTGGACAAGAGGATCTGAATAGCCAAGCATGGTATCCTGGCTAATTTCTTTAGCATCCAGGGACAGTCTGACAGCTTTTTGATAGATTCTAAAGCTCCTTGGTCTGAGAGAGACCATGTCCCTTGTGCATCCTGCAGCCTTGGAGTCAGGCAGAGGCCATCGAGTTGGGGGAGTACCTAGAGGATGGTGTCCATCCTGCCACCTCTGTGATGTGGGGCAGAAAGTGTGGGGACCTGACAGAGGAGAAATTTAAAGATGAAGGTCCACAAACATAACAATGAATGTTGAAGATTCCGCTGTGGTCCAAGTGGTGCGTACTGTAAATGTGATACCAAGGGTGGTGTCAGCCCTTGCCCTCACATCCATGGGAAGGATGCTCAGATGCATAGCTGGGAGGGAAGCCACAGCATCCTGCAGCAGCAGGTAAATGTAGGAGCATCCATAAGGCATCTGTCTCTATGCAAGTCACATTTTCCACTCTGCAGGAGGTTTTAGATTCAAGACTCCCACTGACTCTAAAAGAGAAATAAATGGACCTTTTATTTTGTTTCCTGCAAACACTGCATTTTCCACAGCCATTTCACCAGACAGGCCAGTGATCTCCTTCAGGCATATATCTCATACAGGGACACGTGATTTTCCACAAATGGAACTGTCATGGAGGGAAAGTGGTCCCTGGCCTTTTGCAACAACAGGCAAAACCATGGAGGTCTTGTTGATCTTCCTTTATTAGGCACTCAGGTAGCATTAATGAGCATAATTAGATCTTATAATTTGTGAGAGGTGCTGAACTGTACAAGCCTACATCAACACTAGGCTCTGGGGTGCTTGCACTGAGTAGCCTCCTAGAAAAAAATACTTGAAGTAATTTGCAGGGTTGGCCATTATCTTTAGATGAGGTGATGAAGAAATTAATATTCTGGGTTTGGAGAAGTGAGGATTAATATTAATTCCAGTACATTTCTGACAGAGCAGGCATATGAACACACTAACATTCTAAGATTGCCGTGATAGTTTAGAACAAGGTTTTCCTTGGGTGATTTATTACTCTAATATCTTGCCAGTTGCCCTCCTGGTGTTGAGGATGCTAGAAAATATCCAGCAAAAAAATATCCTTCAAGTAACATCCCTGTGTATAGTCCCATTCACTTCTGTGGGGGGTCTGTCTGTATGCCAGGATCTGCTTGCAGCTTGAATGACAGCAGTGGTTTATATATAGTGGATACATTACTAAGTTAAGCTGATTGAATATTTCAAACATTGCAGTTTATCTGGCAAATTAGACATCCTTTTCTACTCATCTAAAATTTGTAGAAAGAAAGGCTGTTGGGTTTTGGGTTATGTCTCACTCAGATGATGGTGTATGCTTTCTGTGTGCAGCAAAGCTGACATGACTGGAGTTGTGTTGATCAATTGTGTACAGCAAGATGAGAGACTACTGCTATATAGTTGTTGCTCCCTGAGGCTCACATCCAGATCCCAGCAGTTTATTGAGCTGTAGTTAAAAGAAGAGGGGACACTAATCTTGCAGTAAGCACTCATGGGAAAAACTCTGACTGCTTTGAAAGCATGGATGGTGGTAACTGTGTTTGAATAAGCTGGCATAGGAAATGAGCCCAAAGGTGGCTTCAGCATGACAGAAGGAACTCACCACATTCACTGCATGTGTGATCACACTAATTCTTCCCGTTGCATCTACACAGCTTCTGTCAAGAACTCTTCAGCCAATAAGAAGGATTTTAATTCAGTGCTTGTGGGGAAGAGTTGCCCTTCCCTGTAATATCTTTCCCATTTAACACATTTTTATTTCAGAGAATAACTTCTTGGCTTGACCTTTGCTCTAAGGAAAACTTGGAGCTGTAAATGAGCAGAAAGTGTTTGTGACTGTACTGATCCTTGAGACAACATGGATAACATACATTTGATAATGCTGCAACTCTTTTTTTCATTATTAGAATGACATATGTGAGGATTCTCAGGAGAACAACAAGGGGAATGAATTTTTTTTCCTCAGGAATTGAGAAATGAAACTGAATGGGCAGAGCACGTAGTAACACATCCTGTTGAGCAAAATGCCTTAGAGTGTTGACAGATTGTCGGTACCAAGTTCTGCAGCATTTGACTGAATTCCACAATGAGTTTATTAAAGTGATTTAGTGCAATGCAAGCAAGTGCAATATGTGTTCCACCCATTTTGATTAAAACAAGGCACAGCACTGGAAATGTGCCAGGAAAAAAAAGGTTAACTAATCCATTCATATCTTTTTAGAAAGTTTCCACGACTACATGCCTACTGCATGAATGATGGGACATGCTGAGAACAAGAAAGAAATTAGTAATCGATCAGGCAGCATAAAAGCCCCTTTTAATTTGCACTTAAGAGCTCAGAGTATGAGTATGTGAGGACAGCAGCTGACAAATAGCTCCCTGGGGACTGATACAGCATTGTTATATTAGGTCAACTAAGCAGGGAGAGGGTTGTATGTCCATGTAAGGGTCTATCAGGGCAAGCAATGGCAACTGTCATCTTTGCCAAAGCAACTCAGCTAACTTTAGCAAAGATTGCAACTTTAACGGCATGAAAAATCCCCTCCAGCTGGACTCCAGAGGGAAAATGAAGCCATGTTAACGGCAGCCTAATTCTGTTTCAGCTAAGGAGGTGATTTACTGATTAGAGGTTAGAGGCTTTGTAGATAGTTCATTGAACAGACCTGATGCATGAGCATCCACCCAAATTGTTGTGGCTAAAGTTGCACAGAACAAGACATTGAGAGACAGCTGTAGATAGATGATAAGTGGCTTCTAAAATCTAAATCATATACTCTTAGTGCTGACCAGCCATCTTTTGCCTTGTCAGATACTGGCAGAGTATCTTGATCTCGTTCTACCTATCTCTGACAAACACTCTACCTTCCTGTCCTTCTTTTTCTTTGGGAAACCACGCAAACTTTGATATGTCAATAGGATATTTTGCATTGAGTCCTTATAAGAGATGAAAGCGGGTTTGTAGCTGAGCAAAGAGTGCCCCCCACTTGGCTCTAAAGATTTCTCAGCATTGATATTCTTGCCATTCTGACAAGAAGAAATATCATCTAGTGAGGATTTTGACACATTTCACACTCTGTATACTCCTGGATGATATCCATTTAGGATGTATGAAACTGTATTGAAAGGATGCTTTTATTAGGTGAAGAAAATATGGTCCTGCTACAATATTACTCTGGGCTGCAATACAGTCAGGGTGTGGATTTGTTTTTATCATTGTTTTACACTACTACTGGTTGGAGGGAAGACTTTATGAAACTGTCAGCATCCAAAATTGTTAGGGGAGCCAGATTCTGGGTATAATAACATCCATACATTCAAGCAGGATGCTTCAGAGGCAGGATGGCTGGTGCAACTTATTGACAAAGTTTCTAAATCTGTCTTGATGACCCAGGAAAAACTGCCTTCAATGGGAAATCATACAAGTGGCAAATACTTAGTACTGGGGCCCATGTAGGACTTGTTCAGACTAGAGGTGGATCCAAGCTAAAAAAGCCCTGATGAGAATCAGACCTGATTTGCCTGGATACACCATTGTATTAATATGGTTATAGAGATTTAATAAGTGAGTTCCACTATGTCAGGAAGCCTTGAGACAATAATTTACCAGCAAGTGGATATAGCCATCCTGGATCCATTTATGTTTCTTACACCTACTGGTGTAAGCTTCTTAGTAACAATTCAAAGCTTATCCTGCTGCTTATTTCTGCATTTACTGCACCTGTAAGATGATGTATCCATTCACAGCACATTGGTCTACTTGTGGTAGGTCTTCATGGCAGGGAAGTTGAACTAGGTGATCTTTAATGGCCCTTCCAACCCAAGCCGTTCTATGATTCAGTAGTTCTCCTCATGTTTTCTTAAAACTTCCTTGTAATAACAGTAGCGTAGCAGTGTGCTTGTTTCACAGCAAGTGTTTCAAACAAGCTTGCAGTCCATAAGAGATTGACTTGCTCATGTGTCAGGCTCTGAGGTTTACTTAGTACCTTCCTTTGCCACTACTTTTCTGCCTGACCTCAAGTAAATCACCAGACCCTCCATTGATAAGTTTCCATCCCTGCTTTTATTCTCTCAAGGTTCAGCAAAGAGTTCTTTGGAAGTGAAAGCACTCTCTAGTATTAACTTGTGTGGACACACCAATTAGAAATGTGTGACTTCATTATGGCCAGATTCCATAATCTTTATTCATCCTAATTAGCTTCTAAATTTGAATGGTCCATTGATTACAGTACTCCAAATGGCTGATAGGACATGCTCATTTATGTTGGAAATGGGCATTTTAAGAAAGTGAAATGTTGCTGGGAATGACAATGAAGTTCACATCCCAAGTCACTTATTACGAGCCTATAAATGTTATGCAGTAACATGTAAATGCAAGAAAAGTGTTACTCAGGGTTAAAAATACATCTGTAAAAATTTCCACCTGAGATTTTGTGGTCACCTGGTACATTTTATTCCATATAGTGACTTTCTTTGCTTTTCCCCTTCTGTGTATTTTTTCTAAACATAGGTTGTTGGACTCCAGACATACCACTGTAAAAATCTGTCAGCTTAGTTCAAGTCAGATAATGCCCTTGGCTACTTTTATTTTCCAGTATGTCACAAATGGCCACTCATTTCTTGACAGAGGTGTCTGGGTCGGAAAACGCCCAGCTTCCTGCTGGTAGCAATTAAAATTATCCACCACCCATGGGTAGATTTGAATTAAGTATCAGCAGAAAAATGATTCTTGTAGCCAGCTAGGTCATGCATCACTAGCAAGGTATAAGAAAAGGTGGCACTGGAAGGTGAATTGCAGGTTATAAAAGAGTGGAAGAGAGAAAGGAGAAAAATTCTAACCTCAATATTGTATGAACAATGAAGATGAATTATCACTGACATGAAAACGAGCTGGTGCAGTGCTGGTGGAAAAGGGACACAAATGTCAATGGTGGCTGTAATGTCCAGGAGAAGAGATGGAAGAGCAAAATAAATCATTGGGAGTGACAGCAGGGTAGTGCCTAAATCTGGGGACCACAAGGACCACTGGATCCTTGAAGGAGTGGTGAAGATAACATTTCCAGCTGACATAGATTTCAAACCAGGACATACCTGGAAGCCCTGTTCTGCCCTTAGTCGATTTCAAACTTTGTGAGTAAACATAAGGACAAATGGCCATAAATAGCCATAAAAATACCATTTCTTTGTTACAAATCAGTGCTTAGAAATGACAGAAACAGAAGAGGAGCAATTCCTTTTGGCCCAGTTCTTGAAGTTTCCAAACTGATTTACATTCCTTTAGCTGATCATGCAGCACTTTCTCTCGGCCTCCAGACGTGCGGGTTGAAGAGGCTTCACCTCTTGCTTGCCTATACTTTAGCTGAATCTACAGTAATTTTACTCACCTGGCATAAATATGGGCTTGCATTATTACACAGGTGAAAATAAGTGGAGAAAGCTGTCTGCACATCTGTATGGAGACAGTATTCCATTGGCATTACAGTGGGGGCTCATCCTATGCATGAGCATGAGGACTGTACTCTATCCAATGAAAGTTGTTCCTAGGTCTATGTATCTTTTGCCTTGCTGTTCTGCTTATTTCAAAGCATGAGTCAAGTTAAGTCAGAGCCTCTCCACAGCAGGGCTTATTTTTCTTATCTAGATAGATAGTTTAGGGTCCAATTAAGAAGCAAAATATTTGTTAAAATTACCCGTATCAAATTAATTCTACTGGAAACAGCATAACTTCCAAAACTGCCTAAGGCAAAAAAAACCAACACAACCCAAGGAGAAGAAAATGTTATTGAAATATGGCATAAGCTTTTAATCATGCACAATACTTTATTGCCTTATATGTTTCTCCCTGGTGAAATTTATACCTCAAAATAAATGTGTGTGTTCCACCGAGAACATAACAAACCAATTCACTTTCAAGATTGATGGTGCTTCTAATTTTATGGAGACCAGAAAAACTCAAAAAATCCTGATCCAAACTTAAGATATTTGATATATATCTATCTAGCTGTACTTAAATGTATAGTTAAAAACCCTAAAACGTATCACTATATGTTCTATTCCTTTATGCCCAGTTATCATGTCCACTTACATTCTAGGTGCTGTAATGCAAATGTTCATATTCCTTCAAAAGTCAGTAGGGAAGGGAGAAATGGCACCAGAGTTCATCCTTTTAGGGTGTAATGTTTACCCTTTGATTTACCTTCTTTTCCTATTTACAATAGGGTGAAACCTTAGCAGTATGTTTTGACTGGGTAGTTGGGATTTATAAGGATGAAAATAAGCTCATTAAATTTTGATAAATTTAGTGAAAATGCCTGATATTACTGATGCAAAGTCTTGTGCAAGATGAATCGAAACAGAGCAAATTAATAAAAACATAGTTCCATGTGCATGTTTGTAACTTTTAAGTGAGGGGGTTTTTTTGTCTTCCTGCTTGCTAAAGTACTCTGCCACAGAGATTCTGCNTAAAAACATAGTTCCATGTGCATGTTTGTAACTTTTAAGTGAGGTTTGTTTTTTTTTTGTCTTTCTGCTTGCTAATGTACTCTGCCACAGAGATTCTGTAGTGCTTCAAGTTCAACATCATGATTTTTGGACCTACTTTCATATTCAGAGGACTCATCTGTAATGGTACAACAGCATGGAAGCTACAGGAATAAAAACCCTATGCATGTATGTCTAAGCATTGTTTGGTTACAATCTTAGCTGTTCTTACATTTCATCATCCATTTTCCCTACCTGAATTTTCACATGGCTTATAAAGAAATTAATTACATAATGATTTCATAAGGATCTGCCATGAAAAATTGCAGTTGCAAGATTACTGTTTTATGGTTATTTAGTAGTGCCACTTTGAGTTGTAAGCATAAAAAATGTTTAGTCTCTGTATAATCTATCTTTCAATTTGTTCCTAAGAACACAGTGATCAAAAAGGTGTGCACAGCATGGCAATTACAGTTGTGATTTTCCCAGAAAAACTTCAAGGCATTTCAGATAATCAGTATGATTGAATTGAACTCTGAAAATATAACTGGGAAAAAGCCCCTAGAGGAGAACATGACAATCCTTCAGCTTTCCTCCTATGAATTCTCCTGTGTAATTGTGCCAGACAGCCACTGGTAATGTGGAAAAGACTGTCTGCTTATGGCTTAGGCAGGTGTACTCTTTACTGGCTAAAATATCTACCTGTAAGGGCAGACTCAAAGGATGTTGGTGAATGGAATTAAATCTGGTGGGTGACTAGTCGCAGATGCCTCGATACTAGGGACAGTTCTGTTCAATATCTTTATCAACAACCTGGATGAGAGGATGGAGTGCACCCTCAGTAAGTCTGCAGATGACACCAAGTTAGGTCTGGTTTCCTGTGGCTTTGTGCCCTCCTAGGTGTCTTCTCCGGTGTGAAAGAGACTTGACAAAGGCTAAGGGAATCAGGACTGAGATCACACAGCAGCCAGAGAACAAAATGGATCTCTCTTTCCCATGACTATCTCTCTGTAACTACAATACATGGAGGTATCTCACAGGTTCAAGAATCATGAAGATATATGATATCCTTATAGAATACAGAAGCCTTATTTTATTGGAAAATCATGCTACAAAACTCCAATAATCAGGTATGCCCCAATATTTGAATTCAATACACTAAATAATCCTTAGTAATGCTAATATAGGAAGGATATAAAAACTAAAGGCAACTCAAACCCAGTGAAGAGGCTCTTCACTAGCCTCTGGAGTCAACAGCAGTTACCCAGACTGGCATCAGAACAAACTGTGTGCTTTTAGCTTGATAAATCTGCCCTCCAACGTAACAATAAAAAAGATACATGCTGAGAATGTCCAGCATTTTTGTCTGGACATGGAAGAGATAATTGTCTTTTTGTATTAGAATACGAAATAAAAATTTTCCAGGTTGTGTGACAATTCATGAAGTGCCCAGCTGTTGCATGTTCATGGCTAAATGTGTAACCTTAACAGTATGACCCCAGTGTCCCCTTGAAGCGTTGACCCCTCCAAAATAATTAGCCTGATGAAGAAACCATAGATTTGGTGCCAAAAGAATTTCATCCAATACAGAAAATGAAGTGCAACAAAGCTAACCCATTAACAAAGATTTATAGCAAAATTGTACCCTGCTGTTTGCTGAGTAAAATAAAAACTGCACATGAGGTCCAAAATTCATTTAGCCACATTAGTAGAAAATATCACCAAGCTATTTACGAAGAGGAAGATGATTTCTACTAATTTTGATATCCTGAGATATATGTTCCTTGTCAGGATAAGCAGCCAACTCTCTGATCTGCAGAGAAGTAATGGGGATGCTGCTATTCCTGTAAATGGAGATCTGCAGAAAACAGATCTCATCTTGTTCCACCTGTGGGAGAACTGTTGGAGTTAACAGGAGATGGGTTATGAGCCAAACTCTGTAATCAGCTACATTAGCTCAACCCTATTGATTTCAGTGAAGCTTAACAGGTGTAAATGAGGACAGGCTTGTCCCTACCCCAGAGTTCATAATGTCTGAGAAAAAAAAAAGTAAAGTCTTTGCAATTTTCTAATATTTTTCAATTAATATATTTTTTTAAAGTATATTTGTACATGACTGGCTGTTATTAAAGGTGGGATTGGCTACTATTGTGAGATAATGTCATTACAACAGACACTAAACAAGGAACAATCTTTTTATAAAGATGACTGCCTAAATATGGGGTTAACGGTCAAGCTCACAATTTAAGTCTTGAATGTTTGGGATCTGAGACAAGGAAAAATGAACAAAATATTAACATTGGCATTTCAGTTTATGAGAATTTTTTTTAAAAGTAAGAAAAAAAAATACAAACATTCCACACAGATGAATTAAATATAATGCAGGGATTTTATCCCTATGGTCTCCATGGTGAAGTGAGTCTTTTTGCCCTGCAGGAGATGATGTTTCTTGCTTTTTCTGAGGAAACAACTTCTGTGCTTTGCAGAGATGAATCTTCTGCCTCCAAGTGGGAAGTGGAAGCTGAATGTCAAAGGGTAAATTCCATGAGAGATGACAAGTGCTGATGGGCTTGAATTTGCACAATCAGCGGCATTCAGTCTCTCCAGGGGAGGTAACATGGGGAGTGGAGGGAGAGAAAACGGGTTCAGGCTGTCATCTCAGGAGGAAAGCTTGGTAAAAATATGTTCAGAATTTGGAGTTTGACAATGAAATTACTCAAAGTGCTTTAAAATATGTAATTGGTGTGTTTGTTTCATGTTAACAAAGAAGGGAACAGTCTCTTCAAGTCCTTGTTTAGCCAAGAGAGGAGCTGGGTGTGGTGAGTTATGAGGGGAACCTATTGTTTACCCATTATTTTCTTTGTTTTGGAAAAAATAGTCCTTGAGGAATATCAGAAAAAAATGGCAAAGCAGGAAAAAGAGCAGGATGTGATTTTTCATAGGGTTAAGGATCTACTTGAAAACACAGAAGCACACAGCTGGGTATCATATCTCCTGTGCTATATGAATTATGTGAGAAAATAAAAGAGCTTGTCTTGTGTGAATTTGAGGTTCAGGAACTATCCCTGAATAATACACAATAGAAATACCTTCAAGAACAGGTCAACAGTGAATTCCAAGCATCGTTATGAAGTGCACATTATAGCACACTTTAAGATAGAAACTGTAAGCTTCCTGAGGAGAGCAGTTCTAAGATCTCCTGTAGAAACACATCCTATTCCCCTCAAAACTAGTCTAAAATGCCAGACATCCATATGTATGTGGATACGTGCACTTAAGAATACACACACAGAAAAGGGGTGTCCTCAACAAAAGCAGAAGATGAAGATAAATACATAATTCTACTGGAGCAACTAATTACTTAGGTTGCTCTTTCCTCTGTTTTTATGACGTTTGGAGGCACAATGCAAGAAGCTATCTTTACATGAGTTAAAGATGAATATAATTTCTCTACCATGCTCTTTTTTCCACCCCAAAAAGTCCCTTCAGAGTAGGGGAAGGAGATGCTGTATAGATAACAGGTATAGGATAAAGATAAATATATATGTCAGCCGTATTGATGCCCAACTGAAGTCCAGAGGGAGAAAAGACTGATTTTAATAAAAGAAGAAAGAATTGCAAACATATTAGAAAATAAATGTAACCACGTGCAAGGGTACAGTGTTCTGCAGAGACCTGTTTTTTACAGGGACAGGAAGTATCTTTCAACTGTTTTTCCGCATGTTTATGCTACTACCAGAAGTTTTTCATGCAGCAGCTAACACTCTGGTTATAGTCATACAAAACAGTAGTCCAGGCAAAGCTCTGAAACCTTTCACATGACAGGTCTATCTGAGGGTAGCTCATTACTCTGTAATGACTTCTAGAAGCTTCTCTTTCTTCTTGAATTTTGCAGTGAGGGAGCCAGTGTGCTTTCATAACCCCTTCTTCCATATACATCTTTAGAGTGATGAAGATGTAAACTTATTTTTGAGTTTCTTCAGAGACCTGTATTTCAAAGTCTTCTGTGTTTCAAGGACAGGGCAGCCTGGATCTGGCATTCATCAAGTGTACAAGCAGGACTCATTTAAGCTGGTACCATCTTGTGGTCCCAATCCCACTGGGACAATACTAAGAGGTCAGACTCAGGCATAAATGACAACTGACAAGAAAGCACTGCCAGTAGAGAAAGCCAGGAATCATAAGCCTTGTGTAATATTCTTCATTTCCTTGCCTATTCTACAAGTGAGAAATGGACAAAAGTGGAAATATGACAATTCTTCATCTATCAAAAACATTAGGCACAAGGAGTCAAGAACAGACTCTGTTTTTTGTTATTTGCTGGGGGAGAGGAACAGAACTATTCTGTAATGTGGAAATTCCTACCTCCCATACACACTTCAGGGTTTTCTCAGTCTTATTAGTTTGCCTCAAGATAGCAGGAATTGAGTTGTAGTGATAAATACATCAGCCTGATGTCTTGACAGAGACATCTCTACCAGGGATGTTACCTGGTGTCTCTTTGAAACTTTATGAGTGAGTATTAGCAGAAGAATGCAGATAATAATATAGGTAGGGAACAAAGGGGTTGTCTTCAATACAGAATGATTTAAAATTACTGTTTTTTCAAAAATGGCTGGTTACAATGAAAGGCTTTTTGTCCTCTGTATGTAGGAGAAAACATGCTTCAGCTGTAGAAAGATCAAGGGTAAAACATAACTTCTGGACAAGATTTTAAGTTGATGATATATATATGTAGGGAGGGGAACCTTGGAGTTTGCAGTGTCTTTTTAAGGCATCAAATTAACTATGTAATGAAATAATTCCAGATATTACTAACAAGAAATAAAGAAAGAGAACATACAGATGTTAAGTTAATTGTAATTACAAGAGAGGCAACTGAAGAAATTTTGAGAAGATAATTAAAAAAAATGAAATATATACATAAAGGATCTTACATCAGCCAAGTCATGAAGATGTCTGACTTCCTGTGTGGTCTCCTAGAAGGATTAAAAAATGGAAGTGTATTTTATGGTGTGATTTTTCATAGAATATATGCATGAGTGTGGTGGCATGACAGCCCTGCCAGGTACATTTCTCCATTTCGTCACAGAGGATACAGAGCACAGGCCTGTCATGATTAACATTTATAAATGTCCAGACAGATGGAAGGGCAGGTAAAAGCAGTGAATCTGGCCAGCTGCAAGACAGGGTGGGCAAGCAAGAACACTCAATGTGGTAGAGTTATCTGGTAAAACCAGCCTCAGTACTGAAGAATTAATACTGCTGTAACACAGAGCAAGGATGGTTAGAAACTATTTTTATGGTGATATCTCATCATAATGAAAGAATGCATATTTCTTGCATTCTGGAAGATAAAAATTTTATTACAGCCAGTCTTATTCTCGAGACATACAGGTACAGAGCTGCCCTAAGAAGGCCAAAATACTAGTGTATGTGCCAGAAATGGGGCTTCAAACTCAGTTTAATCATTGAAGTCTTAGCTAGAGAACCACTGAAGAAATATGACCTCAATCTTTCTTACTGGAATATACTAACCATCATATATCAAAACCTGGTAAATGACATTTTTATATGAATGGGGAGAAATACTTCCCTCTTAAATCAATGCCTAAACTCACATTATTTATGAGTCCCACCCACAAGCAAATGAATGGATTTTTTTTGTGGAGGATTCTTTGTGTGTAAAAAGCAAGACAGTTATGCTTCTGTAGGCTTACAATAATTCACCATTGCTAGCTGGAATAATTTTTATCAATAGGAGTGAAGATATCTATGATAATGCAAATGTATAAAGTCACATGGGTGTTGAGTATAATGGTGCAGGGAGTTGCATACTTTTCTTTTTTTCTGCATTTCTTCAAGAGATTCTCTAGGTTTGCCTGACGTGAAGGAAGACAGTGCAACTAGTGAGTCAGATGAAGTTGCCTCCTGTAATATAAAGCAAGTCCAAAAAGCTGCTGGTGTTTTCCTGTGAAATGGTGAGCAAAACATTGCATGAGTTATTTGTAAATAAAGGTAACACTGCTAATAATGTTTCAGAGATTGTCCAGTGAGAGCAGCATAGGCACTAAATTGCATAATGGAGGATTAGAGGCCCCCCCAGTGTATCTATACCATAGTTCAGAAGAATCCTTTGCAAGTTGTTGTCAACAAAAAATAAATAAACACCCATCTACCCAAATAATGATCTTTTGTGGTGTCTAACTTGACAGCATCTCTTCTTTCAGCTTTGAAATAATAGGTTGCTTGATGCTACACAGAGAGAAGCTTAGGGGTTGGGAAAATAGTTATCAGTGAGCATGAACTGTAGAAGACCCTTTAATCTTCAAGTGGTCAATGGGGCCCACAGGTCTCTTTACTGAAACTGCCAGGAGAAACCTGGGATGGTACCAACTTTCCACTGCATAAAATGAAAGAGTTTCTTCATCTATTCTGCTCCATCTTCCCTGAGGAGAAGGCCAAAAGCTAGTAATTTTTAATGAGGAAGTAATATGGGATTCAAAATTTCCACATAACACTTGCTGAATGCGAAGAATTTGAACAAAGGCTCATGTATCTGCAGCAACATAGTGAAGAAGGGTCTGAAAAATATTCAGTTTTTTCAAAGCATTTGCTTCTGCTCAGAGGGCCATCATTTCATCATGTACCTTTACTAGCAGCAGAATGCAATATTGCTGAAAAAAGCCACATCTGCTCCCTGTTGTCCCAGAGCTTCTCACAAAGAGGCATTCTTCAAAATCAGCAACTCTATCTGAGTCCAGTGAGTTTTCTGCAGCTAAAAAGTCCGTGTGTTAGATGAGGTAAACTAGGTTGCCTCAGACTTTCTTAAGAAACGGGGAGGAAGTCAGAAGAACTGAAAAATTAGGCTCTGAAGCTGGCATTCGAACCAGCAGGGCGGAACATCTGAATTTAATGAGGCTCTGCTTGACATCAGCAGGAGCATTGGAAGGCCAAAGTATACAGGGTTGGTCCTCAAATTAATGATGCAATGAAAAGGAAAAATGCATAATTTTAGGGAAGATCATTTCGATGATTGATTTTATAATTATTCATGGTACCTAATGTGAATTATCAGGATGTTTTTATTGATGGCATTTATTAATGCATTAAATTTTAAACATTGCTCTGGAAGACAGTATAATACAGGCGGGAAACAGAAAGAAAGGTTGAAATCTTTCAAAAAGACGCTGAAAAATAAAGATGCTTCATGCAATTAAATGGCACACAGAGCATCCAGCTACTGCTATGTCACTGTTTTAAGTCTACACTTTTATTACAGGATTAAATTGTGACATCAGATCTTTGAATTTGTTGTGGTATAATCAATCAATGAAACATTAAAAAAAAATCCTTTCTAAATGAAATTAGTTAATGTCAGCTTAGAATCTCTTTGTGCTCTTTTTAGGGCTCTTCCATGGGTCCAAATTTGTGAAAGCTTCTTGCCATCATACCAGTAATTTAAGCCTGTGTCTTTCCCATATCCAATAACAGATTACATTGTTTATGAACCTGTAGAACTTCATATCTGGTTTTATTGAGATCACAGCAGGACCTTGCACCTGAAACAAAACCATGAAAGTTTTCCCACAGTGAAGCAGGGTTTGTGAATGATTAGGCTATACGAGATCAAAATTATTCATAGTGTAAATGGACTTAGAACCACAGAGGTCTTTTTTGCTTGATAAGAATTTAGTGCAGGCTGACTCTTTTCATGCAGATGGGCTTCCTGGCTGTTTGAGACCTTATTTTTTCTTGATTGCAGGGTATAACTACAACTGCTTTAAGGCCTAAGGCAATCAGACTTGCCTTACTTCAACAGGAGTGGGATACATGGTCTATCAGGTAAATGAGGTGTCACAAAATTGTTGAGAATATTCAACTTCCTCTTTGTTACCTGCTAGCATTTTATCTTGAAGCAGTAGAGGAACAGGAAAACCTTGAGTATCAAGAATACTAAGTAGCTTTTATACTAAAAAACTTGTATTTCAATATCATTCTGTGGAACAATACTTCTGCATTAGGTGAAACACACACCGTGACTTGTATACTCTTGCATACAAGAAGGAGGTCAGTCAGGCAAATCCCACTTAGCAGTTTAGATTTTTCAATAGAACAGACCTTTGTGAAATATAAAACATTCTCCACAGACTTTATGTGGAGACGCGAGACATTCTTCAACATATCCCTGACATTAAAGACAGTACTGTTTATTTCATGCCAGCAGCACTGGGAGGACACCTTTTGCTGATTCCAAACAGGGTGGCTGAGTTTCATCTTCAGAAAAGTACAATCCAACTGCAGCCAGGTGCTCACCAACTTGCTTTTCATTACCTGACTGGCTGAGCTCAGAATTAGCTTGACCTTGGTGCTCTGCCCTGTGTGAGAGGGCATGAGGGGTGAAGCCCTGAAAATCTCTCAAAGATTTCAAGTCCCCTGCAGAAACTCATGAAGAGCTTGGATTTCTTCTTTTCTCTACCAGATAGCTGGTAAATAATTATAAATGAAATGGGTAGACACTGGGTGGACATTTTGTCCATTGTTTTGGAGAAGAGAAGGTCTGGCAGGTCTACTGTGTAGCTGCTGAGTATTAAACCAAGGATCCAAATTCAATCTAGGGCATGTTTTCCCAAGTCCATTTCAACAGCTGCCACCTGGTTGCTTTCCATGTGATAGTCTTTCTATACAGACTGAGCAACAGTGTGAATTTTTTCCTCTGGTTCAATACTTCGGCTGTGTATGATGACAGTACTGCTGCATGGGCTAGAATTATACATGCTTACTTTTGAAACCCCCATGGAAGGAGGTATTGCTGCTTACAAGCCCAAATTCTCATTTCCTATGCTCCAGTTCTATCCACTGTTCAAGACAGCTGATATTCTCCAGGGCCAAATCTTACTGTTTATCCAGGGGCTCCAGGAAGGGATGGACAGGAGGGCACTGTCTCTCCCTAGGAGTTTTAAAAGGCTTTCAAATGCAGCTGCATGCATCCAGCCCTGTGGGAGGCAGGAGGAGGTCTGGCTATGATCTAAGAGTGATATGGTTGGAGAGCCATGCACTGCATTTCTGTTTATGACAGCAGAAATGAGTCATCCCTGGCATCCTTTTCACAGCAAGGCAAAGATTGGAGAACCCTGCTTTTTCCAGCTATGGAGCCCTGAGGAGATATGTCTGCCTCATCCTCAGGAATCTCTTCTCACCTGAGCATTTTCAGCATTCCTGCTGTGGAGAAAATGGTCTTAATTCATAGGGGCTGCTTCATGCTTTCCAAAATTCCACTCAGGTTACAGCCTGATGTCACTTCAAGAGGCTGATGATCATCAGTGAACTTATCCTGTGAGCATAACAGCTGCCCAGTGATACAAACAAGATCATCAGCACTAAATGTGCATGTTTTCAAGTCTCCTGAGCTACATTTCTTCAAGCGTGTGTCGTTTTTCTTCCTTCCATACACGCTCAAGAGGAAGAGTAGTTTAAAGACTCTCACATCAGTTGTTTATTAGCTGAGTTAACACGAACATTTAATTTCAAGTGCTTGAGTGAAGTTTGTAGTTCCACTTCCAGTGTGGCTGACCTGAAACCCTGAGCTAACAACACTCTGAGGTGTATATGTATGTTCTTCTTGAAATCTATTTCAGACTGCTGTTAGCAATCACAGTCAGTGTAGCAAAAGGAACCAAGATGTAAACTTCAGTATTACTTTTCCTAGGATGTTTTGTGTTTAATTCAATACTGTATATAGTGCTCTTACAGGAACAGGTTATCCACATTTGTGGATGCCTCAGAGGTGTATATGTTCAAGACTAGACTGGATGGGGCTTTGAGCAACGGAGTCTGGTGGAAGGAGTCTCTGCCCATGGCAGGGGACTGGAACTAAATGATCTTTAAGTTCCTTTCCAACCCAACATATTCTTTGATGCTATGATTCTATGTTTACAATGACATGCATTATGCAGAGAATTAATCTTGTCTGCACTGCTCACAGCCTCTGCTGCCCTAAACATCAAAGCTCAAAATCAAGACAGATCTGTGTTTTACTGTGTCATATGATAGACCACTGTTACTCTGTTTGTAGGACAAGTGATTTCTTTGATGGCTGTTCTCCACTGTATGGATGTTCTTCCTGGTAAAAGAGATGCTTAAATTGTGGCTCCAGAGAATCTAAATGTATTCCAGTTAGTATGAATATATACAAACCTTCCTAGTCCCTTGTTTTTTCATATTATTCACTTTGGCAAGCATGTCTAATCTTGTGGCCAGGAAGGTCTGACAATTGTTAAAATTTTTAGTCATGTGCATTAATCATAAATCCCTACAATGTTTCGAGTAGACAGTGCAGTCAATTTTTTGGTGCTAAGAAGTCATCAAGCTGTCAAAACTCAATCATTTTTTGGTTAAGTTTTATAAAACATTCTCTAAAAATATGCTTTCTTACTACCAGAAAAGTCCTCCAGTTTGTCCTCAGATTGTTTCTTTTAATATATTCCACACTTCTTCCTGGATTAAGCAAAGCATAACTCTGCATGTCAAATCTGAAGTCATCTGCGACCCAAGTATGCTCTGATTAAAAAATTATAGTGCTGATATCCTAAACTAGATTTTAATAGGTATTGTGATAAGAGAGGTGCTATTGGATTACCAACTATGAATTAATTTTCATTATCTTTCTTTCTTTTAATTAATCATTTTTCTCTCCTTCCCATCTTGCACTGAGGGTCCAGTAAGACCTAATGGGCACTGGGGAAGTGGGAAGTGGGGAGAATAAATGGCAGGGTTGTAGAAGCAACAATTTTCTTAAATAACTGAGGCCATGTAAAGAAAGAAACTAATCTTTTAAATTAATTAGACACATTAGGAGAAAAAGATTAAAAGGACTGGAGAGTGCCCTTTTGTGATCAGCCTGAAGTTATGAATCTTTCAAATTATGCCTGGCATTATTCAATCCCTTCAAAATGAAAAGCAGTTTCATGCTTTAAACCATTTTTCAGAATGTGGGGCAGAGGTTATGTTTTTTTAAAAAATAGTGGTTGTTGCTTCAGAAAATTTAATGAAAGGAATGAGAAGAAAGCATGAATTCTCATCTCATACACATTACTGTTGTTCAGTTTAAGTATTGCACTAGATAATGAGAAGGTAAAGACAGAACCAATGGCCAAAAAAGGTTTCTTTCAATCTCTTTGGTCGAAAAAAGGTGTCCTGATATAGGCCTTGGGTTATTGGACTATCTTTTGGTAATAAAGCCTCATAATAATGTAGACAGGACATGGTGATGCTTGAAACAATGAGAAAACAGGCAGGGATTTATTTCTTCCTCACCCAAAACAGAATAATCCAGTAAGAATTTCAAGAAAGCAATCAAATCAGCAGAAAATAGAGTGGTGAATTAGAATGTAATAGACAGGGCTTTGCTTGTCCCATGACAGGAGGAAGCTGCCTTGGGACTGTGCTGTTATTCACTTAAATAAAATATGACTTAACCCAATTTACAAGGTTGACTCACAAGATAAAACCAAAACATTAGCTGGAAAATGTCTGTATGTTTTCTCATTTTTTTGTTTTACAGCAGTTGAAATGCCAAGATGTGTGAACCTGTATTATCAGGCCAAGACAAGGGTGTAATGAATAACTGATTTCTTTCTCATTTGATGCAGAACTTATTTTCTCTAGCTAAAAAGTTTTCTGATTTGGTCAAATATCTTCCCAATAAGTAAAGTAATAAAGATATCTTTATAGATTATGGCTCTGTTTTGGCACTGGACTTTAGGAGTTGAAACCCAGTGAACTACTCCAGAGAAGTGCCATTGTTCACCCGGGAGAGAAGAAAGCTCTGAGGAGTTGCAGAGTTTCAAGGTATTAAAAAAAAGGGTTTGTAAGAAACACAGAGAGAAACGTTTTATCAAATCCAACAATGACAGTACAAGGGACAATATTTTAAAATGGCAAGTAGATTTAAATTGGACATAAAGAAGAATTTCTTTTATAAGGGTGGTGAGTCACTGGAGCAGGTTGCTCAGAGAAGCTGTGGAGGTCCCATTCCTGGAAGTGTTCAAGGTCAGGCTGGATGGGGCTGGATAGGGCTGGATGAAGCCTGGTCTAGTGAATATCACCATCCATAGCAGAGGGGCTGGAGCAGGTGATCTTTAAGCAGCTTCCCAAATCAAACCCATTAATTGGCACTAAGAATGGCCACACTACATAAAAGGAGACATGGTTTATGCATATTTATGTGTCCATAACATGTTTACACAATATATAAAAGCTGGTACAACTTGGTATGGGCATTAATACCAAACTGGTAACATTATCATATTATTACAAAACACTTCAGAAAAACAGTAAGCACTCAAGAAATTCAATAAGCCTTCTTCTGTGAGCAAAATGTAGGCTGGCTGAGCATTCAGAATGCTGGATGTATCCCTTCCCATTACTCACATCCTGCTTAATGGATAAGCCTTGATATCGTGAATGGTTTATCCTATCTAAGTAAGCCACGTGTTGGGTGACTGGTCAAACCTTATCTGAATTTGCACTATGATTGCAAAATTGGGGAATGAAATCTCATGGCAGGTTTTCTTGTGAAATTTCCAGTATTTCCTAATGTTGAGGCCAAAAATAATGGGCAACTGATTTGCCAATTTTTTTATTGTTATCCTTTACGATTATGACAAACCAAAAATTTTGCAATGTTCAGAAAACAGACAGTAAGTTCAAAATTTGTTTCTTTGTGATGTGCAATTTCAACTCAGAAGCAGCTCCATATGCACTTTGTACTTGGAGGCTTCTTTCTGAAGTTGTTTGACAAGAGACAAGCATCAAGATACTGAAAACAGAGCTATGCCTTCTCACACCAGAGGGAACGAGCAGTGGGATTAACTTTTTATAGGATAGTATAGAATAATTTCTTTGGTGTATGAGAGGTTCGGTGCATGCTTCTAAAGCAACATGAAATTTATCAACATCTGTCACAAGAAGAGTCCAGGCACATACTCCAATAAGGCTGAAATCTTATCTTCTAGAAAACAAAGAGAAAGGTGTGAGGGAAAGTTTGATGGTAGAGTACAAGATGAAACAAATTATATTGAAAAAGTTAGCTTCTGTTTGTGAGAGAGGTTTTGGATTTAAGATACAGTGTGTCATCCTAGGAATAGCCCTAGTTGTGTGAAACCACAAGCACATGAGATCTACAAATCCTCCTATTGATGGCTTCTCCCTGCCCTTGCCTTTCTCCTTTTCAACACCCCAAAGTCAGGGAGAGAGTGAGCATAACCAGAACATCTCCATCAGCATGGCAGAAGGGCTGTAAGGAATAAGAGGATTCTTGCACTTCTGCATGAGCACAAAACAATGGAGTGTTGAATATTTTAAACACTTCATTAAGCTGGAGGAGAGATTTCATCTTTCTTTTTTTTTCCCTTTTTTTTTTTTTTTTGAGAGATACTAATACATCTGCAGTGAGACTGGAGTAAAACACTACTTTACACTCTCTGTAGTGCATAGTGGATTGGAATATTTGTCCAATTCTGAGGGGCTGCCTATGCTGCTTGGATGCTGCCTTTACACAAACAGTCACATTAATAAAGAATGTCTCCCTTTTTAACCATCCTGAAGCTGATTTCTCATCTGGGAGGTTATAAATTATTTTTAGAGGATAATTGTTATGCAAAACTGCTCATCATGGGGTTTCAGCATCCAGAGAAATGAAAAATATTCCCTTCACCAGTAGCAAAGGCTGACAGAGGGCACCTTTTCATTTCTAAAACCACTTGGAGAAGATTATATGCCATATGTTTTCTCAAACTTATCACACACTAAATGTAAGAAAACTTTATTAACATGGTGTTGCAGTTGCATGATTACAATATTTGTATATTAATGTTCCTATTTTGTGTACCCACAAATTTCATAGGATGCATTTAAAGACGTAGTGTCCAAACCTGTAAATTCTGCTCAGATGAACAGTTATCACATATGCAAATGTTCCCTCTGACATCTGAAAGTAATCTTGTCTGAATAAGCTCACTAGCAATACAAAGCTTTTAAGTGTAAGTTTAACAAGAGAAATGGGTATAGAAAACACCATGAGCCAGATGATGAAGACAAAACGGTTTTGCAATGAGATTTTTTTTTAGCCTAAGAGCAAGCAGGGAAAAAAAATTAATTTCTTTATAATTTCTCATTTCTTGTACTAAAAGATACAGCTCACATTGCTACTTTGGTGTGACTTCATGTGAATGGACTATAAAGGTAATTACTGGTGTGGATAGAGAAAGAGTCCCCAGAAAACAGCAGGCTGATGAGTGGAAAAAATGTACCAAAAGGTAGAATGTCTCCCAAAAACTGAAGTTCCAGAGAGTGATGGTCCTGTTGAATCTACAAGAACGCAGGGCAGGTAGGGTGTGATTCATCTGTTCAGAGACAGCAGCACCCACTGGCATCAACAAGAGGTCATATAGCTCATTCCTGATTCTATTAATAATAACAAAAAAATTGAACAGTAAAAGGTTTTGTAATCTTTGTTGTAATCTGTAGCCCCCTAACTTGGTCTCCTGACAGGAGGTTCGACAACACTACCCTTTGAGACAGCAACAGAAAGTTGTCACAGGATAAACACATGGACCTGTTAATTGTCTGGGCTGCTCTTCATTGATACTTTCAGGGAAATGATGGGTACAGAATGATTCAGAAACATCATTCAGGAACCTTGGTGATCCTAAGCATTCAGGTCCCTTTCCTGAGTCTGAGATACAGCACTGTGGAATGGAAGCTTACAGAATCTTGTAATGGGGAAAACTAAGGGTGTACAAGGCCAAACATCTTTGCTCAGTTTTATGTGAAGTGGGAGAAGTCTCTTTTCTGTCACATGAGGGATAATATAAAGAGTACAAGAGCAGTAACTCAGTTTAAGGGAAATACCTGAAACTACCAACACTACTGTATGCTGTTTGTTCCTCCTATATATTGATATAGTTCCTTCTAACCATAGGAATAACAGCTCTTGCAGTGAAATTTATGAGTTTTGATGAATAATTCTCTAAATTAGATGTTGATATTTGGTCAAATTCCAAGAGAAGCCATACAAGCAAGCTTAGATAGGTTAATAACAAAGATAAAAAGATTTCATACATAGTAATAAACAAATGGAAGGTCATTCTGAGGCAGATGTGTGATACGAATTTACACAGCATTGACTGATTATTGAAGTACCTGGGAAACATGAAGAATAAATGTCACTGGATAGCCACATCATTTAAAGTGGTAGATGATAACTTCGTTCCTTCAACATCATTAGGGTTTTTTTTTGCAATTTTCATCAACAAAAAGATTAAATCATCCCCATGAGTTTCAAGTGATAATGAATATGACTTTTGGCAAAAAAAATAAAGTACATCCAGATATTAATGATTGCTCAATATTTTTTTTTTACAAAAAGCATCTGCAGAATGCTTTAACTACTCAATTTATTCCAACACCATTCCATTACACAGTCCAGTGCCTTATAGGGAATAAGTATTTTCATTGTGTCAATGCTGTAGGCAGATCTCTACCTTTTAAGGCCTTCTCTTAACAGACCAAAAATCCTACTTCTGGGGCAATCGTAAGCCTTCCCCTTTGAATACATCACCCCCAGTGAGAATAGGTGTAGACTCTGGATATTCAGGTTCCTGTTAAAGAAACAGACACTATAATATTTGATAGGGTCCAAAAAGTAGTTTCCAAAAAAAGGAAAGTACCTAAAACCCCTCTGAGTAACAGCTTTTCAAAATATGGTCAATAATTAACAATCTTCAAAATGATTTTGATTTAGTTTGTTTGGTTTTTCAAACCTGCATTCTGTTTAGCAGTAAAATCTGATGAAGATAATGTCTCATTGAATGACAAAGTATTAAGTTGAATAATTTATTTTGAAAAAGAAATTTACTTCTTATTTTATTAGGTATGCAAGCTGACATTCAAATGGTGCTTGGAGGAAGCAGGGAGATGAAAAAAAATAGTTCCTGATTCTCCCCAATTAGTTTGAGAAAGATTAGTTATCCTCTGAGTCATGTTGAAACTTTTTAAGCCAATGAAATAAAGATGTTTTAATATGACCTGGGCACCCCCTGAGAACTGCATGAATATGGGGGAGAAGAAATGACAAGTGAGGCAGTGCTATGGAAGTGGCCACAGATGAAGAGCCCTTAGAACCAGAGTCCTATTCTATAATACGAGGAAACAAAACTTAATAACCTAACATCTGGATCTTATTTTGCAAATTCCTCAGGAGAAGAGAGTCAACAAAAGCAATAGTAGCTGCCCTAGCAGAAGTGGGTCAACAGAAGGAGGCTGTATTGTCTAGTTTCCTTGTATTTTTCCAAATTCTCACTGAAATGGATGAATGCTATAGTAATGGGTGAATGCTATAGAGAGATATAAACTTAAGGAGGAGGTTGGGGTTGGATGGTATCTTCTATAAAAGCATATAGAGTGGGTTTACCAGTAAGAATTGAGCCCTTTGCTATCCTCAACCCAAGTGGATGTCCAGAACCCCTGAAAAGTTGCCACCTCCCTGTACAGCTGTGGGAATCAAACCCTTCGTATCACACCAAAACCCATGCAGGAAGTTGCAGCAGCCTATAGTTATTGGGATGGGCAATTAATTCTTTAAAAGTGTCTTCTGCTAATAATTTCAACACTATGTATTTCTCCTGTCCATGGAACAATGACTTTGCACAGTGGTGGATAAGAGTTTTTGGCTGTACAGGAGTCAGGAAAATCTCTTAAAGTTTGCGTGCCAGCAGTAATTTGGTTTTTTACATATGAGAGGATGTTATCTTATGCTGTGATGCAGCTGTAGTTGGCAATTGTGCTGAAACTGAACTCCAGGATGCAAAAAGAAAAATGGCTGGTCAAGAACTATTTTCCTTTAAGGGAGACATTCCATTAATTTTGGAAATTGCACATGTTACAACACTCTTTATTTTCCATCAATTTTTTTGCTGTTTATGAGAGATGGCAAAAATGGAAAGCATGGGTAACTTTAGATGTAGAAAATCCAGAATTGCAATTGGAGTGTTTTGATTTCATTAATGTTTTAGATTAAGCCAAAAGCATCTTCAGCAGGTAACTGATCTCTTTCAACACATTGAGAGAAGTAATTTAAGAACTGACTTCAGAGTTTGGATACCTATCTCCAATATAAATTTCAGTTAATGTAGGAACACGAAATATGGATTTACTGGATTTTTGCTACAAAACCTCAACTTGAATAGTGCTTAGATCAAATGGAATGTGTCTAACTGAAAATAGAAGCAGAGAAAGAAATATTATTAAACATCTAGCAAGAAAAATTAGATATATGTAAAAGTTTTGTGTGGGTTGTGTCCTTCAGAAATCAGTTTTCTTTTAGTCAAAACCTTTTTGCCAGATTATTTCTTTATCAGGAAAATTTTTATGAGTTCTTACTCTAAATTCTATTACTCAATCAGTAAAGTTGACAAGTACAAATATTTCCCTTCACTGCCAATTTAGCACTTTTCTCTGGCATTCTGCATGCCAAGTAGAATTGTAGATTTTCCTTGTAAAACTACTTTGGGTTTTACAATTTAACGGGGGGTGGAACAAAAGAAGCACAGCTTGTTTTAATAAAAATATTAACTCATGGCTTGGCAGAACAGAACTGAAGGTAAAATTTTCCCCGCTCTTTCTTCCTCCTATTATTTTAACAATAAGGTTTCTCATTAAAATTCAAAGGGTAGCTTTGTTTCAGTCACAGAAGACGTGCTTTTCCTTTGTAGAACATCCCAACTGTGTAATTCATTGCCATCAGAGCTCTATTGGCAAGAAGAAGGTGGATGTTGGTTAAAAAAGTGGGCTTAGATCCAGCAGTCCACTTAAGCGACTGCTTATCTTGTCAGTGCAGCTAATTGCGTATTTGAAGTTAAGCATGTACTTAAGTACTGTGTTGGTTTCATGCCTGCCTCCATGGCTTTTGATCAGGAATGTTTACCTCTTGTTGGTAGTACCCTATTTGAAGAAAATTAACAACTTTCATACTTTATTTGGAGGCCATTTGCCCAACACTACTGTTGTAAACTCCATGAACATCCTCAGCAGAGAATCTGAAGCAGAGGCTGGCATTTAAATTAATCCTTTCACCTCACAACAAAGAGAAGTCTATAGGGTTTGACTTTTCTTCAGATTTAGACATTTATGGCTGCCTATCTGCCTGGGCTCTCCCCATGGACAATGGTGACAAATTGGGATTTGCAGAGACCAATTCACTTCATAGTACTTCAGAGGAGCATCAAACGAATCATTATGATTCTTGTAAGTCCCCGCTTCTTTCAACTGACTAGAGAGCAAGACAAGAGTACTGAAAGTAAGCATCTTACTTGTAGACAGAATGTAAGGGCAGCTGAAATAAATCCCTCATCCCTTACCTTGAGTTTATGTAAGCAATATATCAAAGAAGGTAAACTCACCAGGTTCAATCCACACTTTGCAGAACACTTGGAAAAAACTGTTGGACATGGTTTTGAAAACTCATTGCATTTCCATTCCTGTTCTCCCTGGTAAGTGGTAAATAGTTTTAATTCACATAAAAGTCATGTTAGCACTAATCTGCAGGCTATCATGCCTATTCTCAGAGTGCTTCTAAATACTTCTCAGCAAAAAGTAAGAGCCATGGTCCCATCTGGCGTACATTAAGAATCCATGGTTACCTTCCTCATGGCAAGTCCTCAGAATAATAATCACAGTTTCCCCGACTGTAGCTGTGCACCCGAGGGTTGTTTGGTCACAGCTTCCAACAGATAATAGCTGTGTGCACTCAGCAAGAGGCTGCTCTGTTTTCCCCGATCCTCTGACAAAGAAATTGGGAAAAAATCAGAAAAGGGCAGAAATCCCTGAAACATTTGTAATTACCAAGGTGGTTTTGCTAACCTCATCAAAAGGTGTATGTGATAAAGGGTAAAGGGGTAAAGATCAGTGGTAAAGCTCCTCCATCCCACCTTCCCTTCCCCTATTTGTTATAGATCTACCAGTTTAAGCACATGTTGCATTGTAAACTACTCTGCATATTTGGTAAAGCTTGCATAAACATCACAAATAAACTTTGGGAGGAGAAGAACACATCCTCCAGGCATTTGAAAATGCTTATTTTCTCTGGAATTTTTTCAGGTTTGTGAGAGACTACAGAAGGGCACTGAGCATAAAGTTGCCAAAATGTTTGCAATTGATATTAAATACAAGGCAGAGTGCCATTATGAAATTGACAGTCAGCTAAAAAAGAGTATTCTGGAGACTGCAAAAGAATCTAGGGCAGAGATTCATTAAGCAGTGGGGCATCTGGACTATAATGAGGGAAATTTAGTGTGGCAATATTCCATGTTACCTTTCAATGGGTGTATATCTATGCAGAAAACCTTCAACTTTGTTGCTTGGCAGCACTGTTTAGAGAATTTAATTGTATTTCTTCTCCTCACCCTAGTTATAATCACCAAAAAGGCTGGAAATGCCCTTGAGAGCTCACCTTAAGCCCCTGAGAGCTATTTTATTTCCCCAAGACAGGATCAGTTCTTAAAATCTTCCACTGCTGGAGGTTTCATGTCTACTCCAAACAGATGACAGAAGTGCTTACTGGCAGGTATGATAATGTCTCTGCAACTTTAATCTCATTGCTTCTTTTCCATGTCCCATTGGGTGGACAGTAGGGATATCAAAGTCTCGGTGCTAGGGATGGGAAACTTCTCTGATTTTGAGAGCATATATCTGAGCTTGTTATCCTAATAACCAACTTCGATGGAAATAAATAAGCACTTTTAAAACTCACTTGATGTCTTCTATGTCATCTCTTATGGAAAAAAGTTATAACACTTCAAGTTTTGGCCAGCTGCCCAAATCAAAGTATCTTACTTCACTGGGGCTATAATACAGAGCTCCCACCTCAGGTCCAGGCAATACAATGACTTGCAGTCATGCTGGCTGAAGATAAAGTGCTGAAGATTAGAAGTTTCAAGGGTTAAGATTTGCCCAACTATACCTAAAGGGAGTAGAGCAAGACCAGTTAGCAGTAAATAAGTGGTCAGCAGCGAGTTGACCTCAAATATTTCCTCATCTATTGGACACTCCTGTGACAGCTCAAGGATCTTGGCACCTCTGACGGCCAAGGTATGGGAATGCAATTCTCCTTCTGGTCATGGTCACAGCATGGTAACACAATCCCCTGGTTGAAAATCTCAACATAAAGAGAGAGCTGGGAAGAGCTGGGAGGCTTTTATCTTCAGTTTCTTTAAACCATGATTGGATTCTGGATTCTGGGGGCCTCCTTTGTAAGAACTCCTGGGTATATAGTCACTGCTTGCTGGCATCAAGAGTTACTAAATGAATGAAAGACAGACTATGGACATGATTCATTGTTTGTAGAAGAAATCCTGTTTTACCAGCAACTACTTTTAAGGACCTTTAAAACAAAATAGATGACTTGTACACTTAAAGTTCACATAATTTAATTTAGAATAGAAGACTGTAATTTTATGAATATAATTGTCTAGGTGTGTTTCATTGGAAATTTGGACCTTGGCCTGTGTGCTTCTTCTCTTGACCTTAGGGATTCCAAATACTAAATTATTTCCCCAGATTAATTTTATTTTTTTCTCTATCTCTGGGTGTATTATGTGGCTCTCAGTTGTGTGCAGAAGCACTACATGTAACAGGGGGATCACACCTTTGGTTAGAAAGGACCAGAAATCAGTCAAGGCTAATATTGGTGATGGACTTAATAGAGATGATGTACTGGTCCTATTAAAGTCCATGGGACTTTTGCCATTGATGCTACTATGTCTAATTTTCCAGTTCTGTTCTTTGGAAGAGTGATTGGAACAGTTCTGATTTAGGCATTAAGGCACTAAAATTTAAAAATTATTTCAAAAAGCACCTAAATATTCGGGAAAGTGTTTTATTAGTATGTAATTAATCCCAAGTTGTGCTCCACAGGTGAGCTGTTGCTCTCAAAACCATGAAACCACAAACTAAGTTTGAACTTGACTTCTGCTTGCTGTCTTTGAGAACTGATGTTCACATGTATTTTCCCATTCTCAGCCCTTCCCTGCAGCTTTTATTTTAAGTGGCCACACAAAAAACCTACTACATTATAAACTATGAAGAAAAGTATGAAGTTTGCATGACAGAAAACTGCAGAGTTAAGAAAATATGATCTCAACAATTGAAGGTTCCCTGATTTCCTAAATTAGCATACATGAATGACACACACTCAGATCCAGTTGCTGAGTACCCCCCTTTGCCTTTTTTGTCTTGGCATACTAAAATAATTACTTGAATGTTTAAGATAGATAGGCTGTGACTTCATACTTAGGCCAGCTCTTTGCTTCTGTGGAATGAGTTGGACTTCTACAAGAAGAGCTGGACTTGAGGCTGGCAGATGTTTTCCTCCTTGTTGCTTTGTAAACTATTGTTCCCATGACAAATGTTACAGTAAAACAATTGTGAAAGAATATCTACCATTAGTTCTCTCTCTCCCTATTCATCTTGATAGTGTTTAAAGGGTTTATTCTTGAAATGTAGGTTCCTATTGCTGGCACAATTAGCTGCATCCATAACAACTAATAGGAAGACATTTAGGTAATATGAAGAGCTGAGAGAGTACATTGTTCATCAGCAAAATCTTATGCTCCCCCTCCCACACTAAGCAACCCTGCATTAAAAACTAAGTGTATGTGTTCTAACTCTTTTTTCTTTTTCTATTTTTAAAGAAACCCCTCCCGTACTTTTTCCTGGAAAACCAACCTACTTTCTCATCAGTCTTCTGGTATTCTTTCTTTCTCTTCCTTTTGTGGCAGTCTCAGAGTCTATTTGAAAATGGAGGGTCTTTAAGAAACTGAACACTTCTGACATCTGTGACAAGATGAATTCACATTTCTATAGCAATGTTGACACCAGTCTCTCTGGTATCCTGCTTATCTCACTTCCACAATTGCAATAGGTTTTTTTTACTTATATGTTAAGACCTACTCTTGCCTGTAAATATGTATATGCACTGATGCTCACAATACAAATAAGCAGATGACAGAAACAACAGTATACTCTCAATCTTTGACAGCTTCACCATCACCATCAGTTTCGCGCAGGGGAGAACCATTTTTTGCTGCAGCTCTGCTCAAGGGTTAAATTAACATGTGATTGCAGATACAGAACTCTCCCTGAGGGTAAAGCACGTACAAAAAGGAAACAACACAAATATCCATTATTGTACAATTCTCAAAGGCAGATGTGTACAAAAAAATCTCCTACTAACATTAGACAGCCCTGGAATATCTCCAAGCACAACACTTAGGTGAAGAGAACATTTAAAAATAGAATTCTAAAGCAAATACAAAGAAATACTTTGGAGAGGTACCATTTACTTTGCATGCCATGCTGCTTTGCCTGTTCCTGTTAGAAGAATAAATACACATCCCAGATGACAGACTGCTAAAGATATTGTCTGGTAGGGACATCTGCCTTCCTCCCATAGCTGTTAACGGATTGTTTCATTATCTCTGGAGATATCTTTTTTACTTTAACAGTTGGTTGCAGTGGCCTGAGCAATAGTATGTTCTTTGTTGAACAGTGGCTCTTCCAAAACCATGGCCAAAACTGAACACAATTTTACAGGTGTGAGTAGAGGAGAATAAGGATTCCTTATTTTTGATGGTGATGCTCTTGATGCAGCTCAGCATCCTCTTGGCTTTCTTTGCCACAGCAGTGCACTGTTCACTTATATTGAGTTTGTTGTCCACTGTATGTCTCTTTCCACAGATCTGCTTCCCCGACAGGAATATCTCAGCCTGTGCAAGTCTTTTCACTCTTCCAGCCAATCCAAATATTCCTACGGGGTGGTCCTCTCTTTTGAAATGTCCACATTTCCTCTCGGTTTGGTGTTATCAGCACACTTTGTCAGGGTACCCTTGATCACATCATCCATATCCCTTGCAAAGATATTAAACAATTTTGGGCCCAATATCAGTCCCTGGAAGACCCATTTATGACAGAGAAAGAGCCAGTATGAAAAGGAACTATTCACAACCACCAGTCAGACAGATCTCCATACACCACACAAAAAATGTTATCTAAACCATAAGGCCTCACTTTCTCTAGAAAGAGGCTGTGGGGAACCACGTGGAAAGTCTTGGAGAAGCCTAGGTAGACCATGTCCACCACTTGCCTTGCATCAATGGAGCAGGCTGCTTTATGGTAGAAGTTGATCAGGTTTGTCAATCTCAGTCTTCCCTTGGTGAATCCTTGTGGCTTTTCCTAATCATGTACTTCATCTGACTTGTGATAACCACCAGGAGGATTCAATGTATGGAAGCAGCCTGAGCTTTACCTCCCTGTAATTTCATATATAATTGGAGTTGCTTGAGAAGGGGAACTCAGCCAAGGATCCATTGAGGACTTTCCAAACTTACATTTCCTCAGACATAAGCAGCTTGCCTCAGCTTTTTGACACAGCGCACTCCATCACTGGTGAGACCAGGGCTATGCAAACATATTGTCTGAGTTTGCCTGACTCTGCCATGGAAAAATTTTGCTATCAGGACAGAATTGTTTGTGACTGTCATAACTGTTTATGGTTGCTAGGTGAGGTGTCTTTACTAGGAATATAGTTTTATCATCATAAGTTCTCCTAGGGTCAGGTCTCTTCAGGAAGCCCAGGTAAACATGCTAAAGGAGAAGTTCAGTATTTCATGCCTGAGTGAGGAAAGTCAGAGCAAAACAGAACAATTTGATATCTCTATGATCAAGCATTTTCCCCTTTCTTTACTTCACTGGACCCAGGAATCATAGTTCAAGCTTCATTTACTATTTGTGCCCTCATCATGATCTCTTGCTGAATTCCTAAGCTCTTCTTTGGTCAGTAAAGATAATCAATTTGCACACTCAGTACTTGAAATCTAAACAAATATAGAGCAAATTGGAATGAAAACACACAGCTTTCAGTGACACATCTCTCTGACCCACCCCCTTTTTACCATTTTTGAGCTGATGATGGCCTCTATCTTCTTGCAGGAAGCAGCACTGTCAGGTGAGACTTCAGGAAGTTTTGATAATTTCTCTACTCAAATCAGCTAAAAAATTTCTGTCAGTTTTAAAGATAGAAACTCCACCTCTTATACCCAGGTTATGTTTTGTCCCACTTCAGTGGCTGACTACTTGTGGCTGGACAGCACCCTTCCCAGGGATGGCCTCAGGAATAAATGGCAGAGCAGGCAGAGCAGGCAGAGCAGGGTGCTTGTGTGTCCACTCATCTCATGGGTTTCCCAGGCATCCTGTGGCAACAGCAGTAAGTGGGGGGGTTACTGTGTCCTAACAGTGTAGTGTTGCAGGATGCATGCTACACAAACAAGAATGGTGTGTGGATCCCCTCATGCTGTAGCCAAAGCCTTTGGCTGGACCCAGGGCTGCTCTTCCAGATTTCTCTGCTCAGGTAGGCAGTGGGCCATGTCCTAAAGGCAGCTCATATACACACCACCTGGACAGAGCATGGGCTGCTCCTGTGATTCTGGAAACTATACACAGCAGAACACGGTGTAGAAGCAGGATGAAACCACTGTTTCATCTCTTCTACAGGGAAGAACAAAGTTAAAAAAATATAGGGCAACATAATTTAAAAGTATGTCATCTATACCTGCAGCAATGCTAATAATGAATGACAAGTGAAAGTTGATGACTTATGAACTGTGTTTGATTGTGGGCTCCTTGGAGTGTCTGTGAAGCAAAGTTGAATGTCACTGCTGTAACTCTTTCACTCCTTACTGTCTTGTTGATGAATTTCTCACTAATGTACATATAAAGGCACAGTACTCTGTTCTTTCACTGTTATTACTTAAAAACAAAGTAGCTTGCTCTCTTTCCTTCCTTCCTTCATTTTCTCTCTCTCTTTCTTTCTTTCTTTCTTTCTTTCTTTCTTTCTTTCTTTCTTTCTTTCTTTCTTTCTTTCTTTCTTTCTTTCTTTCTTTCTTTCTTTCTTTCTTTCTTTCTTTCTCTCTTTCTCTTTCTCTCTCTCTCTTTCTCTCTTTCTTTTCATATTTTTTATATTTTAAAAATATAATTTGATGAGGTTATTGAATTGTCTATATCTAAGGAAACAGGAGAAAGAGAAGAAACTTCACCAGGAATGAAGACTCTCCATACAAGGATGTTATGTCCCTGAGCTCAGAGACAAAACTCCCATGATAAACCACCAACACAAAACTCCAAACACTCGGCTGGGATGTCACTTGAGTATGCAACAAGTACTGTTCTTGTTCTTTTGGGCAGCAACAATGTGGCACAAAAATAAAGAGAAAATGTACTTACTTGATTTTATTTTTTAAGGTGCTATGCATTTTTTGTAACAATTCTTCCCCCAAAAAATTCTCAAATTTGATATGAAATACCATTATTCTAAAGATTACTTAGAAGCACTTCATCTATATTCAGAGTTTTCAAAACTAGGCTATCTAATATAATACACTATTACAGTCATCTCACAATTTTAATTTACAATGCCAAGTAGCAACAGCAAAGAAGTGGACATGAAAGCTCTGAATTGAAGACCCAGCTAGTAGCCTCACATTCATCAGTAGGTAAGCAGATGGGTTCAGCTGGCACTATTTTCTCCACTGGTAACATAAAAGGAAAATGGCACTCCTTTGCATATCCCAGCAGTCCCATATTAATCTCTGTGTCATAGTCTGCATGCAAAAAACGTGGTTCCATGGAGTGTAAGAAATTTAAAAGTCAACATATTTTATGGCTCTATAAAGAACTGACGGATGAATTCTGTCCATTCCAGGGACACTCAGTGAGGCTGCACATAGGAGAAACTACATTTTCTTGCTGGAAAGGGAGGAGGGATTCACATCATTATTATCTTTATCATTATCAGTATGAGCACACGTGGCACAGCAGTACTTCATCAATATTCATGCTTTGTGTGTCAGTGCCCTGCAAGCATAAAGTTTAAAGCCACTGCCCCAACTGTCTAAAAGTCACATGGATGTAGTGTTGCAAGTCACCCTGGTCAGCAGATGCACTCTGGACCTATCAGCTGTTCAGAAGAAAAAGGGAAGATGTGATCTGGGAGAGAAGTCACATAAAATGCAATGGGAAAAGGACTTGCAGAAAAGGATTCAAAATGGTTGATGTGAGCAGACATTACATGCTCTAGGTGACCTCTCTCTGGTGGGGGGTCTGGACTAGATGATCTCCAGAGTTCTCTTCCAACCCCTACCATTCTGTGTTTCTGTGATTATTAGTCATTCCTAGACATGGTTTGTTTTTCCTGTCCCTTCAAGGCACTTTATCCAAGAAGTGACTATTGTGATCCAATTTTTCCTGAAGCACAAGAGCTCCCGCAGCCTCAGATTTCTCCCTCTCCTTCCTTCAGAGCCTGTCCTTCTCTGGGTATTTGGGACGGCTGGCTGTGTTTCCTCTCTCCCCAAGCAAGACACTACAGCAAGGACAAGGTCACCAGGCAGGCTGTCTCCCTGCTGCCCAACTGCACCCTATGATACACAATGAAAAATAAATACCAAGAAAATGAATCAGCCTGGTGTTATCAGTCATGTGGCATTACTGCTGTTTTCAGAGACTGGACCTTTCTGAACTCATCTGAGGGCTCTTCAGCTGCAAAGCAAATGACCTCATTTGTCACTTCGCAAATGCCTCCCTCATGTGGACCTTGTGGATGATGTACATCTTTGTTTAACAAGACATCCAGCTTTGAAAAAAGAAGAAAAGATTACTGATAGTGATGTGAACCCAGAGCAGGCATAAGTCACCTTTCCAGGAGAGCTCAGCTCTGATTAAAACACAGATAAAAAGTGTGTCTTGACCAAGAATTCCTCTTGCAATATTCCCTGCTAGAGCCTAGGTTGGCTCATGACATACCAGGAAGGAAAGATGGCAACAATTTTGAGCACAAATGCAATAAAAAATGTTATTTTTTTAAGTGTTGGTGGGAAAACTATAGAGCTTTGATGCTTAGTTAAAAGGGCCATCAATGCATTTAAGGATATAAAAAAATTCTTGTGTGATGCATGACTTCTAAAGCAAGACTCAGTGACAAAAAGGAGGGGTGATTTATATTTCTTTTAAATTAAATCAAAATTATAAGACACAGCACTGCTTATTTAAAAAACCCCTAACTAATAAAAAAGCAAGTTTTACTGTGTTCCTCTGCAGGTAGCAGAGTTCTATTTCAGGAATATGATGTTGCTTCATTGATGTCATTGACATCAGCAGGAGGTCAGCAAAAAATGAGACTGCAAGATTGGGATCAGACCCTGATTTGTTCTGATTTTCAAAAGAAAAGTAAAAGTCTCAGAGAAGAGAAAAGGCATTTTGGAACTTTGGTAAAAAGGAACCAAAGCACTTTCTCCACATGCATCTTGCTGTACTCTCTGAAAGCTTCTGTGTCACTAATGAGAATGTCACACTTGAAGGAGCATTGTACTGTTTTGTAACCTGCTGTATGAAATCTGGTGCCCAGCCACAGGTTAAATGCACAAAATGAAAACCTCTTTCCTCTCTCTTCCAGTTCTGTCGTTTACTACACTGAACTCCTCAAAAATACAATATGACTCAGAATACATAGGCTGTGGCTAAACAGAGAAAGTTCATTCAAAATTGATTTTCTTTCAGGCATCCCTGATATTCCCATTTCAATTGGTCACCTACTGTACAGTTGAGTGAACACTTAAGGAAGTTGCAAAGCAATGCAGCCTGTCTGGGACATGAAGGAATGTAGAGCAGAGTAATCACAACATCATCAACCAAATTCTCCAAGGTAGCTGGCCAATAATGCTGCTCTAATTGAATAACTTATCCACAGCTATTTCCCTCGGGAGAGCCTACGGCTTAGGCTCTCTGTGTAGGCAGATGGTGCAGCATACACAATGAAACCTGTAATTTTCTCTTACTACTGGGCATGTTAGCAGTGAGATGTTTCCCCAGTTCTGCTAGCCTGTTAATATTTTATTTTAACTGTTTTTCTTCAAGTTATTACTCTCCATGCAGCAGAGAATGGAGAAATCTGTGATACGTTTCATATTTATTTTACAACCAGCTCACTAAGACACCCTGTGCTCATTAAGGCTTCCGCTTTGCTAATCAACAATTGTGTATATCATCATCAGGTATATGCTGATATGCAAGTGTCATAATTAAAAATAAAGTTGCATGAGTCATCGGAGTCCTAACTAGCAGCAAAGCATAGCAAATAGGCTGCAAGCAAATTCCAAATCTACAGGGCTACTGTTCTTTTTTTTTTTTTTTAAAAACATGCCCTAACAAGCATGTGCCAAACACATTTCTAACTCTGAGAGTGCCATGTTTATCTTGCACTCTGAACTATATGTCTTAGCAGTCTGCTGCCCTACCCTTGTCCTTAAATGCTGGAACATCAGCATAATCCTCTGCAGCAGAAGTGGTTGAGAGGCGAAGGCATTTCTGGGGAGGGCAAGGCAGGGAAGGCAGCCCATCAAACAGTGTAACAGCATGACAGATGACAGACCCAGAGGCAAACCCAGGCCTGCCAGCAGATCTGCCTGTGGAGCCTGCCAACGAGCCAGATGCAGCCACTGAAAAGATATCATCTCTAGCTTAGCATCTGGGTCTTGCTGTGGCCAACCATGCTTCATGTGCTTCACATCCTTACGGCTGACCCCAGCTGCTGGGATATGTTGGAACAATGAGGAAGAGCTTGACCGCATCAACATCACCGCATTTACGTTTTGCTAGGACAAATATCCTGACTATTAAAAAAAAAAAAAATCATCAATCTGTGCAGTTTAATTATCAGTTTGGATTTATTTTAGCTTTTCTGGTAGTACTTATACATTATTTCTCCTCTCCCACTGCCTCTGAAGAAAAGGCAGCTTGGGGATTCTTTGTTTGCCATGCCTGCTCAGAGATACACTTCACCATCCCTCAGAAGTAGCAATACACTGTAAATCTATGTATAATTAAGACTTGGCATAGAGATTCAACAGTCCTTGTCCCTGGAAAGGTACAGTTCTTTCTGATTCATGAGAATTTCCAGTGCTTGGCTGGTAGTATAAGACATCAAATAAATCTTTGTTAAGTGACTGGTGTGACAATTAAAGTGAAAACTAATGATATGCCACCAGGGAAAAGATAATTGCACCCATTGTTAGACACTTCCCAGGTCAGGATAAACGCACAGCCTTTCAAAAGTGGCATTCATACATCCGCCCTGGCATCCCAGCCTGACTACCAAAGTGTATTAATAAAGTCATAATTTTTCCCTTTATAAAAGTTAGTGCCATTCTTTTTTGGATGATCCTGCCCCCCCTTGAAGCTCAGCCCTGCTTTTCTGCATACTAGTAATTGGCTCAGTCAGTCAAGCAAAATGTAAATGCAGATGCTCAAAAGTATCCTGTTGAGGACAGGGCAGGAAATAGGAAAATCCTGTTCTCTTGTTTTCTCATATGTAATAGCTATGAAGAAATAACTTAAGCAAACATTTATAAATGTTCTGAAAATATGTGGTACAGATGAAATTGTACATCTGTAATGGAAATTTTCTTAGTCTTGTTGAAGTCTAGTACATTTACAGAAACCAAACTATATTGTCTCTTTAGGTTCAAGGTAGGATTAATCTCACTTACCTCAGGCATCTAAGTCACACCAGGGTCCCTTTTAAATCAATGGAAAAAAATAGGCACCTTCAGAAGGCTATTCATCTCGTCCTAATGTAAGCATCAGAACAATACATCTGAAATAAATCCCTCTGGAAAGGTACCTGTGTCTTCCTATTAATTATAAAGGAAGCCTATGGAGACTTGCTTTGAATTAGGTTGCTATTTTTTGGTCTTGTTAAGATCAGGTGAGATGTATTACTCTCTTGGTATCACTCCTCTTCGGTTCAAGAGGAGAGTGTACACAGAAAAATGGGAAGTTAAAGGAGCACAGGCTTTCATCTTAGATTCATACATATTCCCATAATTAAGAAAGGATTACCAAATAAGATGAACCACCAAGCTACTTTTCTGTCTTTAACACTACAAAGCTGGAAACAGCACAATTCCCCATATACAGCCTTTGAGCCATTTGCAATGGGAATATCATGCAAAGCTGGAAGATCACTTAATGCTGATTTCTTTTTCTTTCCATTCATTTATGCAGACAGATAAGAAGATCCCAGATGCATAACGGCAACCTACACCGGGGACCTGGTCTCTTCTGATGTTAGCAGTTCTTGTAGTTACTACAGGGACATTGAGCAAGTTGGATATTGAAAAGGACAGTGATATATTGCAAACCATGTATTTACAGCTGTTTGGAAGTGGGCACTTATGTGATCAATTCTGATTAAGATATGGTCCTCTGATAAAAACTGCTTTATGGTCTTGTGGACTATATAATATTTTTTCCAGTGAAATATCTTTTTTTTTTTTTACATTTTGATTGTCAAACATGCTAAACTTGCAATTGTTTCAACACTTCTACAAGTCTGAAAAAATTCAAAACATTCTGCTTTAAAATTTTCTAAAATCAGTCTTTCATATATATTCAAATTGAGTTTTAAACCTTATTGAAGATATACAAAGAAATGTGAAGTGTTTCAAAGAAATGTAACCTTGAGTGCTGGAAATGTTTTTCCTTTTGCTTTCAGTTAGCTGAATACTCTGTATGACAAATTACTTTATGGGTCAACCTAAAACAAACTCAGAACTGCCAGAAAATTGAAAAATTGGTTATCCACTTAGAAGTACTTTGGGGTTAGTAATTTATCTAATGCTTTGCTTTTGCTGTGTAATAAAGACAGCCTCAAAATCTGATACCTTTTCATCTCAGTGCAGGTTTTCCCACAGCATGCTGTTGCTTATCTATAGTCACCAATACAAAGGAAACAGAGTCACCAGTGCATGTCTATACCCAGAGAGTCCTCTGAAGAGGAAGAAGAGTGTTAGCTAAATCCACTTAAGCTACTGTTGTTATTTTCTGTGCAGTTTGTATTCCTGGATCTCTAGTGCATTAATTTCAGAAAAGGTACTAATAGTTTCCTCTTTGATGCAAGCTGCAAGGAGAGTTAATTTTTTAATCTATTAAACAGCCTCTTGGAACAACAAAAGCTTTCCTTGACACCTTTTACAGAAGTGCTGCTCTGCTGCATAGACAAACAGAAGGAGATTTCTGCAGCAAGTTAAATAAATTCTTATGTATTGGCAAAAATGGATCTATTTGAGCACACCTGGTTATTCTGAATACAAAGATATGTCTTTAAGAAGAGAAGCAAGAAACTAAGCCATCTGGTGCCTTAAAGTATTGAAGGGATGCAGAACTGGTATTTTATGTAAAACTACAACTGCTTCCATGGGTCAGTCTCATTTTCTTTAATGCAGAACCAGATTCCGACAGCAGGAACTATTCAAGGCAAATGTTTTAAAAGCTCACATCCAGTATTAAAGGCATGAAGTAAGGCTGCTTGCATGGGTGTTTTCATCAGTGCATTAGGGCTATGGAAAAGCTTTCCCATTGAAGCAGAACTTCCAGGGGCTTGGCCTACTGTAAATTCCTAAGAGGAGGAAAATGCCTTGACATCCCTTCCCTCTGTTCCATCTCATCACAGTGATAGGAATCACTGTTCAGGAAACAGCTTCTCCAAGAGCACAGGAGCATATGTAGGGCCTGATACATTTCCCAGGGACATCAGCGGGAGGCCTTTGTTTGACTTTAGTAATAAAGATGCCTGGCTTTCAATTCTGTACTCAGACCTGCTTCTACTAAAACATGTTTTTAAAATCCTTCCTTAAAGACCTTAATTTGTTCTGCTCCTGCTGATACCTGAAACAAAATTGTGTCTGCTTTCTCCAATTCATAGAAGAGGACTACCAAAGTCAAAATAGTAAAACCATTATCTACTGTTGAAAGCCAGTAAAGCTCCTGCAAAAGAACAATGACTTACAGCTGGATGGTTCAACATAATAATGCAAATTTCCTGCAAATTCTATAGGATTTATTCAGGTTTGCTGAAGGAGAGGAGACGTAATCAAATAATTCCTAAATTTGCACTAGCACAGAGCTTCATTAATGGACCAGTTTTCACAACGGTACCATGTGAAGTAGGAGTGAGGGTTCTCTGAACTATATGAGATCACCTCAGATCCCTAATCAGAACCAGGCAATCAGATTCAAGAAAAGGTCCCGTGCTCTGATCCTAACCTATATAAAGTAGTATTTTGGAACAAGAGCAAATCAGTTTCTTACCTGGTTTTACCTTCTCCATCTAATATTCCTTCCCATATTTGTCCTGAAAGGGTTTCATAAATATGGCACATTCTGACTTTACCTGCTGTCATGATTCTTTGCTCACAATATTCAACATAGTGTAATAGGACAGAATGAAATCTCCATGATAGAATACAATCAGATCAGCTAAAATTAAATAGCTTCCTAATTTTTGTCTAAATGCTTTAATATAAGAAAAAGAACATTAATAGTACACAGAAAAACATAAGTATTTGGGAGAAAACATTTGTATTTATTTATGAAAAGGACCATACATACACATATAAACAAGCTGAGGATAAAGAGAGGGAAGAAAATACTGACAGGAAATGGAGCAAATGAGCTATAAACTCTAACCACAAGAAAAATAAATCATATAAGCGAATGCTGTAGTAAAACCCTGTTTTATAAAGTTTTGACCTGTTTGAGGAGAAAATGCAAAAGCATGCCAAAAGTGTATCATATCCATCTGTCCAATTTAGAATGCTAGTTGGGCTTTTGCTTGGAGAGTTCTCAGCCCAATCCTGCTAATACTTACACATATTAATAGTTTTGTTCCTAAATTCCAAAAGCAACAACTCAACAATACTGGAATTATGTGCAAGTAAGATGATACGTAACTGAGCTGATGAGTAGGGCCAAACATGTGCATAAGTAAAAGAAGGATTAAGCTGAAAATCTGCAATATATAATCACCATTATGGTACTGGCCAGAATTTTTGGAGGTGTGTCTTAAATTACTATTTTCATCTAGATTTTCATGACCTGATGAGCATCATTAGGATGAGGATTCAGCACTTCCAGACACTGATATTATAGGTAATGTATAAGTCGGATTGTGATAGCAAAGCTCTTTATTGGATCTTGTGCATCTATGGGAGATGATGTGCTAGAGAACAGCCCTGCGGAAAAGGACTTGAGCGTACTGACAGATGGAAAGCTGGACATGAGTCAACAGGGTGCACTTGCAGCCCAGAAGGCCAATCATATCCTGGCCAGCAGACTGAGAGAGGTGATTCTGAGTTTTTGCTCTGCTCTCATGAGATCCCATCTGGAGCACTCTAGCACCCTCAGAACAGGGAGAGGGACCAGAGGAGGGCTGTGGGGATGATGCAAGGGCTGGAGCGCTTCTCCTACAAGAACAGGCTGAGAGAGTTGTGGCTGTTCAGCCTGAAGAAGAGAAGTCTCTGAGGAAACCTCAAAGCAGCCTCCCAGTACCTGAAGAGGGCCTATGGGAAAGCTGGGGAGGGACTGTTTGTCAGAGCATGTATCAATATCACAAGGGGCAATGGTTTTAAATTAGACCAAGTCATGTTTAGGTTAGACATTAAGAAGAAGTTCTTCTTCATGAGGGTGATGAGGCACTCAGTTTACCCAGAGGGATAGTGTAGATCCCATCCCTGGAGGCATTCAAGGCCAGGCTTGATGGGGCTCTGAGCAACCTGATCTAGTGCTCACTGCAGGGGGTTTGCACTACTCAACCTTTGAACTTCCAGCTCTCTGATTCTATGATTCTGTCTCATCTTCATGTGTATATCTGAAGAAATACTATTTTCCCAGCTCTGGGTGTGCTATAAAGATTAATCACCTCTTCAGATAAGTGTATGATGAAACTATGCAAATACTAAAACAAAGATAAAACATTTTATTTGGTCATTTAGGCCTTTGCCCAGAGGCCATTTTGGAGCAAAAGCAGTACTTCCTTACAGTGGCCAACTTAGCAGTTAAAAAAAACAGCTTTTCCAGTCTCAGGATTCACAACTACGATCTTCTGGTAATACATTTTTGACACTCAGGCAAGGATCTTAGTTATTCTTCAGAATGTTTCTACATTAAAACATTCTACATGTTTCTATGAAGAGCAGTAAAATATATACATATGCTTTATTGTGGAGATTTCTGATTTCCTTGGCAAGTATTGCATGAGTAGAAATTTGGATAACTGACCGCTGTTGCTATGTGTTCAGTCTTTCACATCAGCTTTCTAGCACATGATGTAACTAGAAGCATGTTAAAGTGTTTTAATGGAAATCTGCATCAGACACCACTAATTTCTCCTCTGAGGCTACTCTGCAAGCTTGAGACATGGCTCTAGTTCACAAGCCTTCTGTGTCCACCTAGCCTAAGATTTCAAGCAAAATGCAGACATTTATTGTTTTGTCTGGAAACCAGGAAGAAATTTTCAGCTTTATTATGATTTTCCAAATTTATTTGCAAATGTAAAGTGACAAAGAACAGTACCTCAGTGAGCTGAAAAGCAAATCCATCCCACATTGGTATAATTCTCTGTAATATACTGCTTTAATGGAAGTTTAGCATAGCCATTTTCTAAGTTCCTATCACATAAAGTGCCAGGAAGTGTATTTTGGCTGATAAAGTCTATCAAATAGACATAGGAGAGAAGGTATCTTTTAGAGATTTCAAAATAAGTTCTATTTCTGACTTCTTTTGTTTCTTAATGAGGTCTTTCAACCTCTTTTGGCTCTCGACAGCTATTTAGATACCCATCTGCTATCCTCTCTGACTAAGAGAATGAAAAAAACCCAGAACTGCAATGTATGAATCATGAATATATTTCTGAATGCCTGTGTTACATTTCAATTAAATTTTTAGTAAAATGAAAACATATACAATTTAAAAAAATTTGGCTGAATACAGACTGTGCCATCCCACTTTGTCCATTCACACTTTTCAGATCCTAGGCTTTTGTGATTGCACTGGACACAGAAGTTTACAATGCCTAGCTGCATGCATTGTGTTCACCCAGAACATATCACATCTGGATAGTGTCACATCACCTTTAAGCTCATCTCTAGATGAAATTTAGTTTAATTGCCTGTCCCAGATCATCCCAGTTGCTTAGCTCTGTGTCTCTGCAGGGCTCACTGGTTCATGAATACATTCATGTGAATTTGTAACAGAGCATTGTAGATGCTGTCTGTCATAACTGTTTCCACACTCTTGTTTTTGCAGATAGCACAAATGGAAGTTCAGATCTGTCTATATAAGCTCTGCAGATGAGCCCTCAAGTCTTCAGTCTACTAGTAAAGCTTAACAGTGCAAAGGCAGTGGTGAAAACTCAAGCTAAGGAAGAAAATCTATAAAACCTCAGAGTTTTAATGGAGAAAGATACAAACTACTTACCTTTAAGGGAGTAAATACCTTTAAGGGAGTAAATGCACTAACATAAAAGTCTCTTTAACTAAAGAACCAGAGCATCTTCCCTCCTGCTATGCAAAAGATATGGATGCATCCCCTTCATGGGTTGTAAGCCAAAATAGCACAAATTGTCTTTTTATACTTTTTGCCATCTGTAAGACTACACATTTTATCATTTCTTGTCTGATTTACTATAAGCACACAAAGGAAACATAGTGGCCCTTGCCCAGAGGCCTGTATTATCACAACTAATGACTTAGCATATTTTAACAACTACCAAGTGAGACCTCTCCAAAGATGCTGTTACTCAGAAATGACTGGATACTCATACCCTGAAAAAACAGGTTACTCAGGAATTTTGGTAGCTTGGTTTCCAAAAATTTATCCGTGATATTGAATATTTAAAATGCGTCCATGCCTTTTGCTTGCCTTTCGTAAGAGACATCACTCTCTTCTAATATCAGGCAGACATCCTAAGTATGTCAGGGTTTTTTTTGTTCTGCAGTTTTGCATCTGGCTTTTTACTTCACACATCCCCACACAAAAAGGGAAATCAGTAATGCATGGAGGAAAACAAGCTTGAGTATCATCGGATAAAAATTACATCAGGAAAGCAATATTTTTTTGGTCTTGCTTCTTTTCCGGGAAAATTAAATATCTCACCTTTGAGAGGCTTGTCATTAAGGCTCTAGTAAAGCTGCCTTGCCTGTACACCACCTCCAGGAGGTTTAAGAGAATCAGACATCTTGAGCTGTGATGAATCATCTCTGTTGGCTTTTTTTTTTAATGTGATCCTAATATTCAGCTCAGTGAAGCAGGATTTTTCCTGCCCCAGGCAATATGAACTCCTCTTCATGCTCCCTATCAAGGGGCTGTTGAAAATGATGGACAGCAGAGCAACAGGGAGAAAGTACCAAAAAGTTAATTACTGAGAGGTCAAATGAGCTGCTCTTTATCATCCAACTACTTTTTTAACTCAAGAAAGAGTCAATTTGGTGGTGAAAATAAAAAGGTGGCAGGAGACCTCCCTAACTCACAGACCTATTCCAGGGATAATACATTACACCCTATCAGGCACTGAGTAGATGCAATAACAGCCAGCATAGAATATACATGGAAAGTCTTCACATAGGACACCACAGGGAGGAACATGTATGCTCCTTCAGCTTAATGGTATCTAGTCAAAGATCTTTCTGCCTGTCTTCAATGTTTTCCCTCAGTATCTCCCTAGCCTGATTCTATTTTTTTTTCAACTTCTTAAACACCTCCAGACTGTAACATTCAAGACCTTGACAAATTTCTCATAGGAAATATGAAGTGAGCTACAAGGAGCAATTTGCTTATACATAAAATTGAGATAAGCCCTTTCTTTAGAGACTTTACCATCTAAAATGCTAAGACACAAACAAACTGCTTCTATTGCATAGACAGACAATCATCCCTCTGCTCCAGCTTGGACATGGTTGTAGAGGGCTATCTTGGGTTTGGAAGACATCTAAGCATTATGATAGCTCAAGCAACAAGAGAAGGATGAACAAATAGCAGGTGTATCCTGAGAGACCAGAGGAAAAGACAAACTGAAATGGGATGAGATGGAGAAAAAAAGGCTTATTGGCCACATCCTGATAATTGGAAGTTTTGATGGCATTTTCCCCATCCCCCATGGACTAGCTGGTTCAATGACTAAAAGAATGGGATTAAAAATACACAGAAAACTCCCTGCTGCCTTTTGCAGAAGATGAATGCAGTTTTAAACTGCAGCTTTATTGCGTGTTGGCAAAGTGACTGCCATGAAAGGATATAAAACTGCACATTCTTTAGGGTAGTCAGGCATGCTTTTGAAAAATGAGGTCCTCTTCTGCTCGGGGGATTAGTTTAACTTTTTATAACATTCATTTTTGTAATTCTTTACTACTTCTTCATCTTGTGTTTGCTTTATGAGGTTATTATTTTTATACTTAGTTTGGTAGAGGCTTAAGAAGTCTCAGAGAGACAGGTGTTCAAAATTCTAGGTGTAATAAAGAGACACAATATTTATTAGAAAAGAAGAAATGTGGCAGAAACAGGAGTTGCTTTTTGTTGCTTCAATACCCAGCTCAGCTTCCACTGCAGTAGTTGGTAATGATATTTGAAATGGGGCTGCTGTAAGTTCTTAGGTAAGGAGAAACTGACACTAACAGCATAGCTGAGAGATGATAGACCAAGTGTAAGCCACCGCAGTCCTAGATACCCAGGTTCCAGTTTTGCCTGTTCTGCTGTGGGCTTGTATGAGTGTCTTGGAGTCACTCTTCTTGCCTTATGATCACTGAGATTGAGAAGACACTTGGTCAATGAAGGCCTAGTCAGTTACCACAGCATTAAATACCATCAACCAGGGTATTCCTTTAATATCCCCTTCCTAGTATTTCCATCAGACTAACACCTATTCCAAATCTAACAGTCAAAGATAACTAGACACTACGTGCTTTAGAAAATCTCCATTGTACTGATTGAAAAATCTCCATTGTTAGGAAATTTACCTGTAACCTTCAAGAATGTGTTCCAAGCATCATTTGTCCTGCACCATAAACTATTTTTATCTCTTGTACTCCTGATTTATATAAGCCAAATGTCTCATTTCTGTATTTTAGATAGTTACATTTACAGGCCTTGTTGATCAAAATTTTAACAGGAAACTTAAAAACTGACTAAATCATGACTTTGCCATTTTCAGTGACTTAAATTGACTTAAATTGCCCTCATAATACAACTTAAGGCTCTCACAATAAGACATATTTTCCAATCTTATGTTATTCTCCTGGGTCTTTTCTGGTCTCTCAACAATCTTTCTGATGAGTTTAACAAATGGATTTGGATTAGTATTCAAACAACAGTGACAAAAGAACCAAGGAGATACTATCTAGAGTGCCTCAACCCTTTACAACTCAGCTTCTGCCAAAGAATTCTGGGGTGGAAAAGGAATCTTCAGGACTTGCATGAGTTCCCAAAAGCTAGAAACTAAACTAAGCTATGAATCTGTGTTTGTTACTTTTTCTTAATTTCCTCGTTTTGCTGATTTTAATTACTTCTGTCTCTGTTTGGTAATGTGTGTATTTATATTTTAAAAGTGAAATAACTGCAGATCATCTTCAGGTTTTCTGTGAGCCTTCTATTATGCTCTTAACATTCCCCAGACCTATTCCTTCAGGCCACTGGGCAGTCCAGCCTCAAATATTCAAGTTAATCTTCACCTCCATCTCCCCACATGGAAGCTACGCACTGTCACATATCATCAGGTAGTTGTGGTCTACCTTCTGTCCTTTCTATATGCAAAGAAACCCTGGAATGTTTTTACTTGCACCTAATTTGCCAGTAAGATAAGACAAACCAATCTCACCTATCCATTTATTAGCTGCCTCCACTTATCTTCAGGCACCTGCTGGCATAATCAGAAGGGCCTGATGTCCATTTCAGAACACTGATAAAATCACTCTAGTGATAGAAAGTACTGTAAAGCCCAGGAACAGATTCACCCAGGACTTTTTGTATGCCACTTACTTAGTGATGATTTCTCACTCGCATATTTTGAATGATCAGTGTCCTAACTTTTGGTCTATTTAACATCCATTTTCCCAATTTTCTGCTTTTTTCATTTTTAGATGTAAGATTGCACACCATTGAACCAAATGCCTCACAGAAACCAATGCAAATATAATTACCTTTAATACTCAAAGTTCCAACTTCATACAAAAAGTATGTCTCAGGTAAGTTGATGACATCAATAAATGTGGATCCACGTCAATTACATTACTGGGTTTTAAAATTTGATTTACCCAGCTTAATATCATCCTATTACTTTTCCCTTGAACTNTCACTCGCATATTTTGAATGATCAGTGTCCTAACTTTTGGTCTATTTAACATCCATTTTCCCAATTTTCTGCTTTTTTCATTTTTAGATGTAAGATTGCACACCATTGAACCAAATGCCTCACAGAAACCAATGCAAATATAATTACCTTTAATACTCAAAGTTCCAACTTCATACAAAAAGTATGTCTCAGGTAAGTTGATGACAGTTTCTAACATCAATAAATGTGGATCAACGTCAATTACATTACTGGGTTTTAAAATTTGATTTACCCAGCTCAATATCATCCCATTACTTTTCCCTTGAACTGAAGCACTAATGACAAGGCTGAGCTTCATCCATCTTTCCTACTTTATTTCCTTTTTTAATTTTCTTCCTTCCTTCCTTCCT
>VZTY01018241.1:15262-53567 GCA_013400935.1 Turnix velox | reverse complement strand
TTCCTTCCTTCCTTCTTTCCTTCCTTCCTTCCTTCCTTCCTTCCTTCCTCCCTTCCTCCCTTCCTCCCTTCCTCCCTTCCTCCCTTCCTCCCTTCCTTCCCTCTCCCTCCCACTCTTTATTCCTTGCTTTCCTCCTTTTAAACTAGCTTATATGAACAGAAGGGAGAAACTATTTTCTTGTATGTTTTGCAGCTCTTCAACCTGTACATTGAGAATATTGACATTAGTAATTTTTCTGAGAGCATTTGAACTCTGTTGGATGGGAAAGTCTCTAGAAATGCAGAGGATTATTGCTAAGTATTGTTGTTGCTGTTCTTAACATCAGCTGTTCCAGTGTAAGCGCAGCACTTTAGGAGGGCAATGTCAGAGAACAACCACAAACCAGTGAACAAAAGGAAGAGAGATTAAGAGCTCAGACATGTAGAACCTGCTTCTCTCAGCAACTGTACTGTGGCCCCTGGACCAGCAGTCGGGTCGAATGCAAACGGCAAGTATCCAGGTCTTGGGGGCTTCAATTGATGGGCTGTTCTTCGGAGTGCTGTGTCCCTAGGGCAGGAAAAATTGGAAGGCAAACAATTAGATGGCTGCACTGCACAGGGCTGTGTGCACTGATTAGGAGAGATTCTGCCTGACACAGAAGGGTGTCACTGCCTGCAGTGGTATCTCCTCCTGTCACTATCGGCGTGTGGCAGGTGACACTGTGGAGGATGAAGCTCAGCTCAGCTGTGTTAAAGGGAGGCGGCAGGGGAAAGGGGAAAAGATGAAGATATAGCTGATAACTGTAATGGACCCTTCTGCACCTAAATGAGGGAAGGAGGGGTGGGGCAGTGGATGAGGAGTCTGTGTGACACAATGTGGCTTGTGCAGCTGGATCAATTCTAAGACAAAAATAGCTACTTACTTCCTCTGCCACCATAGTGATCAGACAAAAGTCTCTGACAGTGTTAGACAATGCAGTGGGGGCTTTGCTTTCTCTGTGCAGCTGAAAGAGCACCCCTCAGTCATCAGAGCTGAGAGACTGCATAGGAAATCCACCGTCCTCTTCCACACCCTGTCATTACCACCATCATTACTCTCTAAGGAGAGGTGAGAAAGCCAGAGCTTGATGAAGGGAAGCCAGTGGCTGAGTTTTGCTCTATGATTAAATTATATTTCTGCTTTTGTGAGACCTTGAAAGTGTGGTTACTTAAGGGTTGTGCCAAGCCAGTGTGTTTGTAGCTACAAGCTAAGGTATGATGCCAGTATGATGCAAACACTTCTCAAGGGAATGAGGGGGGGAAAGAATAATATTATTTGTGTTTGTCCATCACAGACAACTGGATACCACTCTGGGAGTAGAGAAAAAACTTAATTGGTTATCATTGGAATTAACTATTTAGTTTAATTTAATTCTTGTTAAAAAATAATTAAAAGCAGCATACTTGATCAACCTGCAGCTCTGTGAGTAGAAAAATACCTACCCTACCAATGAGGATCTTTCAATGATTTCATATTCAAGTCTAGATTTTTCTGTCAGGTCACGTATTTTTCCACATTGTATTTTAAATCAGAGGAGCACCATAAAATGACAAATATTTGTTAGCATTACTTGTTTTGACTCCCCAAACATTAATTAAAACACATTGTTGATAATGGAAAGCTCTCCTAAAGAGCTAGAAAATGACTATGCATATGGAAGAAGGCTCCAAAATATTTTGCTCCTTTATTCCTTCTTTACTGTTGCACTGCAAGGCACTGAAATGTAGTTCAATAATGTACTGTAAGAAGAATAAGAGTGCATACAAAATTTTTGCTGGTGCTCTGTAATCTGTTTTAATGATCCTAGCTGAATGGAGTGATGGTGTGAGAGGAAACAGCACAAAAAAGCTGACATCCTTCAGCAGAAGCATAATTCCTCACTATGTGAATGTAAAATCTGGGAACTACATTTGTATGACAGAGAATTTTTTTTAAATAAGTGTGAATCATTATCTGATCATCTATGGGCAGCAGGCTGGTAGCCATTAGCTTTACCTCTTCCTCATCAGCCTGGAAATCAGTCTGGAAATCAAATGAGTTCCATCTTATTATATTAATTAGAGAAATGGAGGGGGCTTAAGAAATGCTCAATTAATTTTCTCTGTATATATCACTTTGTTTGGAAGCAATGTACCAAATGATCAAAATAAATAAAAGCAAATCCTGGCAGTGTTTATTAGACTCCAGTTGTTGCTCTACAAAATGGAGATACAGAACTTGAGTTACATGCTAGAATTGGTAGCCCACGACTGTTACTGGATCTCTTTGCATTGATTTCAGTGAGTTTTCACTCAGGAGCCATATATTCATGAAAGCTCAACTAATACACCATCTTACTTTTCAGTATCTGATCCCCAACAGCTATTTGATCAACCCAGGGAGTGAGAAGATATTTTAAATTTTATAGGTTGGAGCTGGACATTCAAAGACTTGTGTTGTTGATTCTGTCAGATTAGTGCAGCCAGAAAATCAGTGTGAGAAAGAAAGATGGAAAAATTTGATCACCCCTTTTCTCCTTCAACTTTCAAGAAAAGGTTGGGCCATGAAGCTTGATGGCACAGACAGTTTATTAGCATTTAAAGCAGTTAAGTGGACAGAAACATCCAGCAGAGAACAAAGGATCCAAGACTACCTTTGATGGGTAAAACTTCTTCATGTATCAGTGACTGATCTATTTGTTCTAACATCAGCTCCATATAAATGTTTTGATGACTCATATCTGGAATTTTCTGCCACCTTACTTTTGCAGATTGTCAAATTCACTTTAATTCTCAGAGCAGAAGTTTAAGGCTGGATGCATTTAGGTAAGCACCAGAAACTCATTAAAATCTTTAAGAAACTTTATCACCATTGTGCAAAAAATAATTAGTTAAAAAGTGGCTTGATAATGGCCCTGCTGCAGCAGAGATTTGTAGTTCTCATTAATAAGGCAAAGATGACTGAAAATCAGTCATCTTTATAAAGGGATCATGTTTACCTTAAAGGGTTTTGAAATGTAAAGTGTTTCCATTATTTGTTGGTTAAAAAAATTATCTATTTACCTCTACTTGATTACTTCCATTCTCTCTAAGCTTCTTTATTTCTCTGATCATGACGATATCCAAGACATGGTTTAAATTTCTATTTTTAATGTTTTGTGACATTTAGGTCTAAAGCTCGGCATTGCAGGCTCCCTATACAATAAAAAACAGGGGAGCAGGTACCACTCAAGGTAGTGATTCATTTCATCCTAAAATAGGCCAGATGAATCATCCTCTGGAGGTAACTATTTCTCAGCTAGGAAGCTTAGGGTGACTAGTTCAGGCTTTGACACTGAACCACTAGCCTTCTAAAATGAAGTGCAATGGGTCCCACCCCCAGGGGCTCATCTTCAAACTAGGTCAGCTTGAGAAGTGCTATTAAACTGAAAAGTCCACCAAAAAAGACTAGGGTCAGTGTACTAGTCGTAAAGCACTACTGACAACACATGAGGCTTTTGATCCTCATTAAATGGGTACAAAACCACTCATAGGTACTACCACTTAATTTCCAAAAGCTCATAGTACAGTGTTTATGGTTCAGAGCACAATTCAAAACTTTACCACAGCAAAAAAGTCTCAACAAAGCACATGAATAAAAAGCCAGATTTAGATAAACATATCTAGAGCACTAAGCAAACAGTGGTGCTCTCCATCCTTGAGGTGACAGAGATGTGAGCATGCATTACATCTAACAGCTGTTTGCTATGCTGACTGCAGGATTTATTTTTTTTTTTTTTAGAAAGAAAGAAAATGTCTCTCTCTCAATATGCTTTCCTTGACACTGCAAGGAAAGGATACTCTGTTCAGAATTCTGGACAGAAAATAAGAGAACAGCATCTGTTAAACACTGCAACTTTAGCAAAGCTTTAATGATAGAGGAGTAGTAGACCAGACTGCAGCCTGAGGTGGCAATCTTGAGCTTCCTTAGATAAGCATGAAGCAGAGTTAAAATGAACAGAGATGATGTTATTTATCAGAACTACAATTTTATGGATTGTGGTTACAACTAGCCAAACTGAAGTCACATTTTCAAAGCATTCCCGGGTGTCCACAAGAATCAAAATGGTGATTTTTAAAGAACCGGAGTGAGATACAGATATACCCCTATGTCTCTTGTACCTGGGAGTTTAGCTTATGACCTGGTCAAACTGAGGAAGGCAGAATTCCTGCCCTGCATCCTCCTCCCTCACTTGTGGGTACTTGTCATTCTTCTGCCTGCAGCACCTCCACTGCTCTGCAGTACTAAACTTAGCAGCCTTCTTACTGATGGTTTCTCATCCCAGTCCTTCCTACGGTTGCTGGCAAACTTGGAGTTCGAAGACCACAAGTGTCCTGTGTCACAAGGTTCTTGTAATGCATGGGATAATAAAGAAAAGCAGAAGCTGAATGCTAGAAACATCAGATAAGAGCCACGAGTTTTTATTTCTCCTGTAGAAACTACCCTTGACTCATGTTAGAGAAGGACTTGACCTCCTGAAGCAGCTTGATTTTACACTCCGCCTAGCTGGGATTTCAAGAGAATAACACTGTTTCAGCTCTGCTTCCTGTTCCTCTTGATTTGTTTCACATAGACAAAACAATGAGAAAAATCAAAGGGTAACAGGAACCTTAAAATACAATCAGTTGCAAGATGTTAATTAGAAGAGATAAACCTTTCTNTTGTTTCAGATAGACAAAACAATGAGAAAAATCAAAGGGTAACAGGAACCTTAAAATACGATCAGTTGCAAGATGTTAATTAGAAGAGATAAACCTAACCTTCCACTGGCAGAACATGGTGAAATACAAAAGTCAAGCAGGAAAGTTTCCCACTGTGGCAGAGCTCTAGGCAGGGAGCAGAACTAATGATTGACAGCTGATTTTGGTGAAACAATGCCTTCATAAGCCAGATAAGGACCAGCTTTGATCAGTAACACTGGCTATCTTGCATTTTTGTCACCTCACAGCAGAAGTTTTTATGATATTAGAAGCATGTGGAGCAGACCAAGGGCACCCATGCCACAATCAGAGGAGTAAGGTCTGCCACATCAAAAAGCCATGAGGTACCAATGCAACACAAACCAGGTGAAACAATCATGGGAAAGAAACCAGTGTTACATGAAAGCAACCCAAGTTTATGTTAATAATTGGCATATTGTCTGAATCAGACTCACAAGAGTCTGGGTGTGAACATAAGGCAAAGCAAATTTCCTTTGGGCTTTGAAGTTTCTACAAAGTTTTAGAGGTGTGAACCAAAGATTTATCAACCCTGGTCTTCAGCGAGACCAAATGAGTCCTTCCTCAAATCCTCTTCTTTTCATCTTTTCTTTCATGGAGCAAAGGACTCCTGTGGGATAATATACCCTGGGTTCGGAAGAGCCAAAGGACAATCTATATGTACTCCTTCCCTTCAGTTACTTTGCAGATGTGCAAATAGCTTGGGATGAATAATGTAAAAGCTGTTCCACTTGCTAGACACTTCTACTTTTCATTGTTTACCTCTGAAAAGGTTACATCATTGACCAGTGCAAAGGGATGCTTCACATTTAACAGCTTCTGTTCTAAAGGAATAAGAAGTGTACAGGTTTTATACATTAAATTAAAGGCATCAACAATATTATAATAATAGAATTGTATAATTTGTATGAAAACTTGAAAAAGACAAACTCACCTTTCAGACCATCTATTGAAAATAATGTAATAAGAATAGCTCCCATAGATTTTTTTCATGTGGTATTATTAACTTGTATGATCTGGTAATAGAATGATCTGGTAGTTGTTTGGTTTTGTATCACTGTAACCACTTTAAATCTGGCTTGAATAAAGAGCCATGCAAATTCTATCTATATAGGCACTAGATTGGTGCCTTCAAAGGGTGTTTCCATCAGAAATGTTGGATTTCCCTCCATGTGACTATCTTTCACCATTGATCCTAGGGATAGTCTGGATGATTGGCACAGATGTGAACAACTAATTTGGTGGTAGTGAAAGCCAGATGATATGAATGTCATTCAAGAATGCAGGGGGAAATCGCACTGGATTATGTCTCTTAGGATGTAAGGAAATGGCCTCAAGTTGTGCTGGGGCAGATTAAACCGGGTATCAGGAAAAATTATTACATTGAAAGTGTTATCAAGCATTGGAACAGGCTGCCTTGGGAGGTGTCTGAGACACCATCTCTGGAGGCATTTATGAGATGGGTAGACATAGTGCTTAGAGATATGGTTTAGGGATGGTTGTTGTCAGAATTAGGTTTATGGTTGGACTCAATGACCTGAAATGTCCCTTCCAACCAAAGTGATTCTTTGATTCATATTGAGGACTATGTGGGCCATAATTTATCAGCCCTGTTTAAGGAGAGTATTGACTCTGTTGGTATATACATAATTACTTTAAAAGAGAGAGAAAGAGAGAGAGAAGGAAAGACAGACAGACAACAGGGAAGGCTTTCTTTCCCTTGAATGAGTGAACTCAGGCAGCAAGGGGGTGTTCCTGATCCCTAAGTGAGCATTCAGATCTTTGGTTCTGTAGGCACTTATAATAGCTAAACAATCTAATCCTCTGATGCCTTCATTCAGCTCAAAAGGCCTGCCTATAACTTTTATAGCTTTCTCCTTAGAAACCTGAATGGATGTGCTTCAAGGTGCTAGAAGGCAAATAAAAATTTCCTCCAGTTACTCTGATATATTAAACAGAAATCAATACAATTTTATATGAAGAATTGCACTTTTTCACACAAGTAACTGTTTATATTACACATTTTCATCCTATAATAGAACATCTCTGTATTACATCTGTATTTTTTCATCAAAACCACCAATGCAATGCAAGGTTTTCCTGTTTAACTGTCATATTTATGTAAACTGCATTACAGGCTGTTCACCGCCTCCATTTCTCTTGTTATCTTTCATTAAGACTTGTATAAGTTTACCTTGGAGGCTCTCCTGAACTTCGGGTTTTATGATTTTTATTATTGTTGTTGCTTTGTTTTGTTGGGTTGTTTTTGTTGTTACTTGTTTTTTTTTTCCTATTTTTTTTTCAGTATTTCAAACAAATTGCTTTAGAGCACTGTCAGGCTAAGCAGAGATATCACAACATAGTTAACACACAACAAGTGCATCATCATTCTTCAATGCTTTTTCAGTAAAACAGGGAAAACTTCACAATTAGCCTGTGTGATGAAGCTACACATATACATACTTTCTGCTTCAGTAAGATAGGCACAAAGTACCAGCCTTTCAATGTGATGTATGACCCCATCCATATGCTCAGATTTTACTGCAGTATGGCAATCATCTTAGAATTTGCTATTAATTTTCTCCAACCTGGAGAAAACAACGTCATGTGAATGCAGTCCTGTACCTGTGTAGCTTTGTAATTACAGGAAATCCTTCAAATAAATACAAAATCTTTGCTTGGTAAAAGTGCAGTGACAGGAGCCTTTTTAATCAATGCTACACTCTTGGTAGCGACAGCATAGAGGTGTCTGGAATAAAACAGCTGCAGGTGGCTGACAGCTTGGGAAAAGGCATGTTTGCAGAGTGTCAGGTAATGCAGGTGGCACAATTCCTGCCAGTGACAGAGAGCATAAGCACAGCAGCACTGCTTTTTCCAGCTTGCTGGATCACAAGCCGCTTGATCTGCAGCTCAAATGCAATATGTGGCTCTGGAGTATTTTTCTTATTGAGCAACAAAGGGCTATGCAAAGACAGACAGAATTTATAATGACTGGTTTTGAAAGGATGAACACAAGATATCTTAGGTCTTCTTTACCAGTATTTGTCAGTGCAGAAACTTGTTAACGTTAAAATGATTCTGAGTTTTTGAGAGAAAGTGTCTCAGCTTCCTACATTCTGTATATTTCCATACTGTTAAAAAAAAGAGAAATGGAAACAACTTGGAGAAATGCAGCTTCTGTCCAGTCTCTAACTGACAGCACAATGTCCTACTGCTGCAATCAAAATGCCTCTGATTGATGGTACAAATTCAGAGAACCCTTTGAAGAAAACACCACAGCAGTCCCATCATACCCCAGACAAAAATTAGTGAGTTAATTCAAGGGTAGTACTCCTCCAAGGTCCCACTGATGTAATGAATAGTTAGATTATGCTTAAACTAGTTTATGAGTGACAGCACAACATTACATTATATTGACCTCCTCTATTCAGCTACTTGCCGTAGAAACTCACTAATTGGCCCTATTGGCTGTAAAACCATTGTAAATTTTTGAAAGTTGCAAATTGGTATGTGAAAGAAAAAGTACTAAAAACCCTCAAGTGTCCTTTGTTCAGTTATTTTGACAGTTATAGCATGTATTATTCATCAAACTTCATATTGTGCTAGTGAGCATTCTGGAAAAGTAATGAGTTGTGATGTCGTTTCTCTGAAACTCCCGTAGACCATCCATCCAGCTGAGTAAAAAGGGTGACAACATGAGGATGTAGTAGGCTTTCAGCTGACAGAAAGTTTCTTTCTTCAGGAGAACAGTCTGATGAGCCATTAAAGTAAGCAAGAAATGGGTCCAATATGAGACATTTCTTCAGTAACCTCTTCAAATATTCAGACTGAGGAAGTCCTGGGGAGCTACAGTGAACACAAGGGCTTTTGATTCAACTGCTTTATACATCTATGCTTAAATGGCCAGACCTGGATACAGCTGCAGTGAGAACAGGGGGGTAAAATATAACACGAGTAAAGTAACAGGAAAGTGTAACAGTAGAAATCAACAAGTGCCTACAAAGCACAGAAACTACTTCTTACTGAAAAGAGTGAAGTTTTTATAATATGCCCAAGATTTCCATAATTTCTGACATTTCAGCACCAAAATCTGACCTGAATATTTCCACATTCAAAATCCTTCTTTTACCCTCAATGGCAGCTGCAGAGGGGCAGAGAAAGCATGAGAGGACCTTGACATGGCTGAGTGGCGTGGTTTGGATCCCTGGGGAACGATTTATTCTGTCAAGCTAAAATTGACAGTCAAACCTTGATCATATTAAAATCAATGGCTGTTTTGACAGACTGAGAACTGGGGCCCAAAAAAATCATTGGTCATTGTTTCCTGTTTATGTACAGCTCCTTCCAGGTGTTTGCATGTGTTCAGCCAGTCTTCATTTGTATTTTTCATGTTATGCCTTCAGAAATAGGCATATTAAAAAACCACAATAGACTTAGATAGAAATATATTGAAGGGATCAAAATTCACTGTAGTTGCTTTTGTCCCCCTATCATCACCACTTCTCTGAATATTCTGGCAAATTTATTTCATGAGAGGGGTATTCAGTCAAGCAGTAAGTTTGGGTAATAGATCAGATAAGGAAATTTCTGAATGTAGAAAATGAACAGAGATCAGAAACACACAGCACTTACAGTCAAAACTAAATAATCCTTTTCAAGAAAATCTCAACTTAGATTCTTAATTCTTAATATTTGCAGTGAAGATCTCTCTTTCACCCCCAAGATTAACAGACTAAGCATAAGTCACTAAGCAATGCTGATGAGAAAAAGAATGCAGTGGATGAATGAGTACAAAGCTACTACCCACTGCTTATAGCATTCATAAACAGAAAAAAAGAATGGCATTTACCATGGACAGTGATCTCTGTGGTTTTTGGCACTTCAAAGACAAAGGTTCAAAGCTGAACATAGGTTCCCATATCTTTATTGCATTGTGTGGGTTTTGGTTTTGTTTTGTTTTGTTTTTCCTGCATACAAATAGACTTTGTTACCTGTATTTGTGCTTAGAAAAATGGTGAAGCTATGACATAATATTCCCTAAAACAAAGCTGCAAGGAAAGGATGAACTAGTTCAGACAAGGAGGATTATTCTGTAGGTCATTATACAGGACACCAATCGGTTATTTGTTTAATTCAGCCTATAGAATATACCAGTCCTCTTTTGTATGAAAGAATTCAGTGTAGATGTGTAGCCAGCCAAGTGCTATACAATGTGCTTGTGGACAGACTCCGCATACAGAGCATTATTCCTATTGCTTTCTTCTATCTCTGCCACCTTTAGCAGTGTCCCATAATCAAATGATTCTTTCTCTGTTGCTTGGTTCATTGAAAGAAAAGTGTGGTCTGCATATGGTTTTATCACAAAATTAAACCCATTGAAAATTCTCTCACAGTAAAAGTTGCAGAAATTCAAGAAAAACAGTAGTATCCTGCTTGTAGAGAAATTGGACAGGTAAGGAGGTAAGCAACAGCAGTCTCCTCTATTAGCATATATAATAGTGTCAAAATTTACAGTGAAATTGTTTCAAAATATTGGGCAGCAAGAGAATGTTGTTAAAAAAGAGAGGCAGAGTTAAGTGAAATCTTGTCTGGGCAAGCTACTTGGAAAGAGATGTATTTAGTCTTCCTGTGATGTTTCACATGCTCAGATTTTATTCAAAGATCTTGAAAGTTAGCAGTCTGCCATTATCAGAGACAAAACTCCAGCTGGGAACCATGAGAGAAACAGGACTGCTTATGTCCCCACACATGAGACTACTTGGGTTTCTGATAGGGGATGAGAAAGAGAATCAGGAAGTCTTAGTCTAACTCCACTGTTTCCCCTGAAGTTCTCTGTAACCTTCAACAAGTTGTTTACCCACAGTCCATTTTCTTCTTTGCAAAATTACATGAATGCTATGACATATTTGGAAAACATTTTTATTTACTCCAGAAGAACACAACTGAAACATGCGGACTAGGTGACTTTCACACATTGGTGTCAAGCAGGAATGCAAATATGGAATTGTTCACACAAATAAAAGTGATTAAAAAATCATGTTTTCATGCTCAAATCTCTAGATTATAAACTTCCTAAAAATAAGATATTTTGGCAACTTGTGTGGGTTTTGGTTAAAGGATCAGACAACAGAATCCTTCACAGAGGAACACTTATCCTGTAGTGCTTCCTTTGGCATGAGATGAAAGAATGAAATACATTCAGAAGACACCTAATATATTCGCATTGCCAAAACACTCAGAAATTCTGCTTTCCTTCCTTCTCAGACCACATGGACACAATGCCCAACTCATACTGGTAGCCACTGGCACTGAAGATGTCTGCAGAACAGAAACAATTGGTATTTTTGTGACATCTTGTGGCAAATGGTGTCATACTTCTTTTTTTCCTTCCAATTATAAAAACTATATTGACAAATGTGGATGGGTTTGTTGGTTTCTTTCTTTATTTGAGAAAATTAAAGACCTCTCTAACCCTTCTTCAATGCAGTCAGTGGAACTGATTGCTTAGGCAATGGATACCAAGTGCCCTGCTTGGTTCATTCTAAGATTTTATTCTAATCTCACCTTGGCATAACTGCTCTACTTTCATGAGAAGATTATTTAAGCTGATATAAAAAAAATTCCCACCTTCATCATTTTACGTATTCATTTTTCCATAGGCATGATTCTGCACTGTAAGTTATCTCACATGAAAACTTAGAGAAGAGCAAAATGAATCATGGAAATACACAATGTGTTGGGTTAGAAGGGACCTTTAAAGGTCATCTAGTCCGACACCCCTGTACAAGCAGGGACATCTTGTACTAAATCATTTTGCTCAGTGCCTCATCGAGCCCGGCCTTTAAAGCCTCCAGGGATGGGGCCTCCACCACTTTTCTGGACAATCTGTTCCAGTGCTTGAAGTCTAATATAAACCTAGCCTGCTCTAGTTTAAAACCATTGCCCCTCATCTTACTGCTCTATGCCCTTGCTGTCCTTCCTCAGCTGGGTGCACTGTGGGAGGATGAGGTTTGCCCTCTTGGCTTCTCTTGCCTGTCTGGCTGTCACCTCCTCTTAGCAGTTTAGTTTTCTGTTTCTGTTGGATTGGTTAGTTTTATCCTGCAAAGACCCTGTCAGCCTTTCCAGTGTTACACACATCATGATAAACATGAATCAATTCTTCTTTTAATAAGAGCTAGCCCATTGCTGCATCCAGAGGCAGGATGCTGTGGGGCTGGAGCCAGAGCCACGGCCAGGGAAGCAAGGCAGCTTAGCTCTACCAGCCTTACTGATCCTTAGTGATGACCAAGGTGTCCCTGAAGAGGAGGAGGTCCCTCTTCCTCATCTGCCAGCCCTGAGTCACCCTCACACACTGCTGCTGGTGGACCAGTGGCCTGGACAATGCTCTGTCAGGCAGGCACTCTGTCATGGGCTCAGTGTAGATTCTGCAGAGCAGGCAGTATAGAACATAAGCAAGGTGACTGCTTGTTATCTCTTGAGCTCAGCCATTATGTGCAATTTCGATAGGGGATGGAAGGGAGGGGCAGGAAGAAGAGAGAATGGGATGAAGTAGGAAGGGAAGAAGGAAAGGAGGAAGAAAAGGAGGAAGGAAGGATGGTTGGAAGCAAGGAAGGAAGGAACCACAAAACACAAAATATCCAAGTTATGCTTTGGCTTCTCTGACTTTAGATAACTGTGTTGCAGATATTTATATCAAAATTTTGCTAAGATGCTGTTAGAGTCAGCAGAATATGCTATCTCAGGGAAGACTTCTTTAGGATATCCTTATCCTTAGATTTAAATGACTGAATTGACTAAGGCCTCAGTTTAACTTCCTATACACAGGCAACTTAATCCCTTCTAAGATGCCATAATGCAGCTGGCACCTAAAGCCTAGCAGATATGACACAGGATCTATGAACAGTCTTGCCATTCACTAGAAGCAAGAGGATGTGTCCATAGCATCTCAGACCATAACCATATGATGTGTAGGGATAAGCTACTGCATCAACCCCTTCGTATCCTCTCACTGTAGTAGCTGACTGGACATCTAGTTCAAATACAGACACAGAAGTTAGAATGAGTCAGATCCGACCTTTGTTTTGGTTCTCTCTTTTACCAAGGAGGTTTGTGTCTTGTATCTCCATAAGAGCAGTAACTGAGACTAAAGGACTCCTTTTGTTTTCCAGTTTCTTTTTCTACCATCTCCATCTGGCAAGATTCAAGAAATGCAACTTGAAGTACTTTGAGCAAGTTACTTATGTTAAGGATGTGGTCATGTTCGTTGACTGCTAATAAACCCTTGTTATTTAAGGATTTCTATTACCATATGACATATATCACTATATGACTATATTACTGTACAAAATATTTTAAAATTAGTTATCAAACAGTAAATACACAGCTCCACTTGTTACTCCTGCTCTCCTTTAATATCAGAATGAGTTTCACAGATAGTGTCTCTGTTAATTAAGATGCTGAAAGCAACAGGTCATGCCCATAGCAAAATCCCTGATGGCAGGTAATTCATTGTGCAGTACTAGTTTACCCCTGGATTAATTCAAAAAGCAACAAGCAGATGATAGGTATTTGTGAACTATTAAGAGGCCCTTCAGCAAGATTAGCTGGTCTGTGAACAGAAGCCATTTCCTTTTGTCAACGTCAGTCTGTGTTATCATCTACTTTGCTTTCCTGTAAAAGGACTCTTACAGCTTTGTCCGCCCCTCTTAATTCATTCATTTTGCCCCTTTTTTCCCATTAGCTTTTGGATTGATAAGAAAGACAGTAGCTCACCCTCACACTTTTTCATTTTTCTGTTCCCAAGGCTTTGACTAAAGAAAATGTTAATGTTAGCAATTAAGAATATTTTTAATTTAAGCATAAGTTTAAGCACAGAAGTTTAACATATGAGAGATGTGGCTACAGCCCCTGAGCCATGTCGTTCTTTACTGTAGCATCTCTATAGCTCCAGTTATAGGCTGTGACTGGAGGAACAGCTCAATAATTTTCTTTCATTAAGACCGTGTATGCAGAATTCCTAATTTTCCTGTATTTTTTTGAGTGGAAGGTTAATTTTTCAGGTCTTGCTAAAGGCAAAATTGTTCCTGTGCAGGTTTCCTCTAATGCAGACTTCAGCTCACTGCCTAAGGTAATTGAGGTAATAGAAAACTAGAATACTGTAGAAATCAACTGTACAGGATGAACAAATTGTATTCCTGATGGCAAATAAATTTAAAAAATATGAAATACTGACCATTTGGCTAATTGACTTAATATATATTAAGTAGCACTGCTCACTGCTTCATGAGAGATGTACACTACAGAAGAACAAATTTCAAATGCTGAAAAAACAGTTTTCCAGCACTTTTATCATAGGCTATTGTATTGAATCATCAGACTTAATACTATTTTAAAGCCTTGCCAAAATCTATTAAAGAGAAATTTATAGGCTAGGCTGGCATCATCATCTTCCCACACTTCCTACACTGAACTTGGCTTCATGTTCTAAGACAGTAAATTTTGACAACAGTGGGAAGGCAAATCCAAGCTACCACATATCCCCTCTAAGAGAAAATGTAAACAATTCTTAAGGAGTTCAGGTAGAATATCACAATCAAATACTGACATCTTGCAAGCCTGAACTGTACTAGATAAACTTCAGAATTCCACCACAGCAGTTGATCTAGTAAAGCAATTCATTATTGTGTGAGACCTTGTCTGGCTGCCCAACTGCCCACACAGCTGCTTCTTAACAGAACAGGGGGAGAAAATCAGATGTGAAAGCTCATGGGTCAGCACACAGACAAGATCACTCAACAGTTATTGTCATGGACAAAATGTCTTGGACTTGGGGAAAATTGATTTAATTTATTGCTAATTAAAATAGATTTGGATGGCAAAAAGCAAAGATAAATCAATACAACATCTTTCTTGTCTGCTTTTCCAGGCTCAGCTTAATTTCTTCACTCCAGAAGCCTTTGCCACCATCTCAGCAGTGCAGGGGGGTGGGGGCTGTGGTCAATCTGTAACAGCCCCTTTTTGCTGCTTCTTTCTCTGGGCATTTATCCCCTGATCTGGTGTAGGTCCTCTCCATGGGCTGCAGTTTCCTCAGGGCTGTTAAAGGAGAAGCTTCTGCCTGATCATTCACACACTGTTCAAGAATTCTCACAAACGCACCACTCAAGTCTTGAATGGCTAGGACCAGAGTCTCTTCTGGGTGTGCTATTCTGTATACACACAGACTCTCGGGCACTCCTCCTTCTTCTTCAGGCTTAGTCCTAAGTCTCCCACTGCGGAGTCTCAGTTCAATTAAATTATTTAATTGAATGCTACAGCGTCAGGGTCAGTTAGCTGGATGACTCCAGAGAGAGATGAGCCATATACTTACCCCTCATGCACTTTTCATGCACTGTTCACACATCTTTTAGTCCAGTGGTGATTTTTGGTCTAAGGTCTTCTAACACCCTATTGTATTTTCTCTGTGCATTCACTGAAAAGCTCTTATTTTGTTGATTTGCAGTCTCTACTGATTGTTGTAGCCTCTTTATCTTCTGCTTTAGGTTTCTTGTTCACATGCACCTGCTGTCAGAACATGAGAAGCTACCAAAACATGAATGTGTTATCAGAAGTTTCCTCATACTAGAAAAATAAACATAGCACCCTACTGGTGGCTAGGAAAATTACTAAGAAAATTAACTCCATTGCAGCCTAAAGGCTACAGTAAATCTAGGTACTTATACAAAGAAAAGCTAGGCAACAAGAGGAGGTCCTCCATGGGCTGCAGTGTGAATATCTACTTCACTCTGGCTCTCTCCATGGGCTGCAAGGAAATACCTGATCCAGTGTGGTCTTCTCCATGAGCTGCAAGGGAATCCCTGATCTCTCAGCTGCAGCACCTTCTGCCCTCCTTCTTCCTTCACCTTGATATCTGCGGAACTGTTCCTCCTATTTTTTTCCTTCACTCCTCATTTCCATGCTGCATTTCTGTCATTTCTTAAATACGTTTTCCCTGATGTCCCTCATTTTTGCTGCAGGGCTGTGGTGGGTTTGTTGGGGCAGGTGGAACAATCTTTGTCTGGTATGGGGGACCCCTGGTCTCTCCTCACATAGGGTGCCCTGCAACCCTGTCACTGCCAGCACCTGGGCACCCACCTCCTGTGCAGCGTCTTCAAAAAAACTATAATCACATTGAAAACTTTCATCACAGTGGAAAGAGGAAACATTATTGTACATAAAGAATACTGTTCTTTATGATAAGTAGGAGCTAATCTTTCAATTCTGTTCCACCTCTGCTACCATTGCATGTTTCCAGCTCTCTTATTTGCTTACCTACATAAACAAATATGAGTTTCAGTCTTAACTTCTTTGTAAGGTGTTAATGATGCCCTTGTGCAAAATTAGATGTCCCCAAATCCCCAACAAACTCACAATAACTAAAGCTGCCCAGAGAGGTTGTGGAGTCTTCTTCTCTGGAGACATTCAAAGCCTGCCTGGATGAGTCCCTGTGTGATCTGATCCAGGTGCTCCTGCTCTGTCAGAGGGAATGGATTAGATGATCTTTTGAGGTCCATTCCAATCCTTGCTATTCTGTGATTAATTTTTATTATTGTTAATTTCCTAGTTTTACTCTGTTAAATCTGTTTATGTTACAGCCCTTAGATTTCCTTGTTTTTCCCTTGTTCTCTTCTTCGATGAGAAGGTGACACAGATGAGACAATAATTGTATAAATGACAGAACGTTGTTGTGGGTTCCTTGAGACATAACAGATTTTTTACAATGTTCCTTTTCTTAAACAAGTGCCTAAAATTCTGACGGGTCAGCACAGATCAGCTCTCAGGGGTGTCTCACAATCTGAGTTGCAACTGGCCTTTCCAAGAAGAAATGAGAGAGAAAAATACAGAAGACATCAAGGAGTAGGGGGAAAGAAGGGGAGGGTTTTTTGAAGGACTATTTATGAATTTCTATTTAATGGTAATACGTTGAAACTGCCAAGAAAAAGAAAGTTAACATTGCTGAAGGTACATAATTGTTTGCACACTACTTGCACACTCTCTCAGAAGAGACTAAACTATATTTTAATACCCTTTGCTTCTAAAAATACCTGGATCTATTACCACATCTTCTGTGAGTAGAAAAAACAATCCCAATTGAGAAGAAAAAGCAATCCCAATTAGGGATTTATTTATAACAGACAGATCTCAATAAGAAGACCTCAAATTACAATGTAACTTCACTTGTGATGGTATTTTTGGGTTCTGAAAAACACGATGAGACCAGAGGGGCTTTAAGTACTTTAGTCGTGAAGTTAATTTTGCAGTTATTGAATTACTGTGAACCATTATGGGATATGGCACACTGCATTGTAATGTATCTAAGACATAATATATTGAAAAGAGTCTGAAGAAATGCCTACTCAGACATGTAATTTAATTTTCACTTCCAAAACACTTGGAGTCTGAAAGCTCAAGCAAAACCCAGATTATCAGAAGAGGAACAACCAGATTTCCCTGTTCATTCCCTTAAATAATGACTGCATTTTCAAAAGCTCCCACACAAGTGAATTTTGAAGTGGAAAACACTCAGCTCTGGGATGCACCCATGCAGCTCAACTTATGCTACTAGATCTCAACGAATTTTTAATGACTGGATACCTTCCTAAATAGCCTTTCTAAAAATTCTCATAAGAATTTGGACTAGAAATTAAACGTGTTCTTTGTGACTACTATATCTCTAAATTCAGGATTCTGAGAGAAGCAATAGCAGTTAAGCCACTGTAGTGAGAAACTATTCTTACACATCTAACATATAGTGGTTTAAATTTTTATTGACTTAATTTTTTTCAGAACATTATCTTCAGGCTGTCCCACCTAAACCACACATAGAACAGTCCAAAGCCAAGGAGTGTTAGGAGTGGTTCCACTTGATTATAAAAGACCTTTTATTTATACCAATCGGGTATCAAACACCGTATGTACCAAGATATAATAACTTTGTCTTTATCCAAACTCTTGTCTTGCTTTGAGTAAATACAGAATCCACCCATTTATGAAAGTTATTTTCTCAGTCCTTTGCCTTCCATAAACAACAATTCTTCTTCCTTACAACCACATTTTTATTCCTAGGAGAACCCTATCTGATTTCCCATAGAGATTTTTTGGAAAAGGTCATTAATTAGTGTTCTCCATAAATGGTCTAGAGTGAGACTTCCAAACAAGACTGATAGACTGTTTCCTACTTGAAAGGAATAAATTGTGAAAAATCTAGTATTTAATTGAAATTACTAACCTGGTTCTCACAAAGCAGAAAAAAGCAAGATTTTTCTAATGAAATAAGATTTTTTCCCCAAAACCACTAATTTTTTGTGCCTTTTGGCCCTCTTGTGTTCCATGAACTCAATTTCCTAACCAAAGTGTTGTCACTTTGACAGTTTCTCTGATGTGATTCCTTGCTAAGAATGCAATTTAGCTTTTGCTCTCAATGGATACTTATTATTGGACACATGGCTTTGGGAATAAATAAAAATAAAGGCAGTGCAAAGAGAAAGGAAACTTTTTTTCTTTCCCAATAACACGTGTAAAAATACTTGCTTCCATCCAACGCAAAAGTCTCCTTTTGAATCAAATACCTCTTCACCTCACTTCCTACTCTTGATTTCCCTTGGTTTTGCTGTTCAACACACTCATCCCTCCTGATTTACTTGGTGAGGTGATGGGACATGCATGAAATTGGAGTTGCTTGTCTACTATTTTACACCTGCTTCTTCTTACTTGGTTTCTTTTGCTCTGGATTTGCTCTATAGGCCGCAGTCCCTGAGGGGTGTCATAGACAGCCTACAGCTCCAGAGACTGAGGGATGTATCTTCCCTGACATAAGTCATGTTCTTTCAAGAGCATATTTCTAGATGTGCTGTCACAAATCCCCTTCCACACACTCCTGTTTCTCCTTCCACATCCAACATGCATTTCCTAACATGCCTCCTCATATGTCTCCTGCCTGTGGCAGCTGCCACTCTTCTTAAACACATGTGAGGGAGAGTAACAGTGCCTGGCTGTAGCTTTGAGTCATGATGAGGCACTCTCTTTTATCCATTTTGGAGCTTTCTGGACTCGGCTGTATCCACCATAGGACAACTCATAGGCTCCTCCAAATGGGGCACCCTGCAGCTTCCACCTCTCCAAACCAGCCAGTCAGGCCCCATACTATGTCACAAATGTTCCCAGGTAAAGGTTCACCAGCCCTTCTGTAAGAACTGGAGAAGAAACTTCCTACACTGACAATAACGTAGCAAATATCACTCTGCTTTTAAAAAGGAGGGGAAATGTGGAATCCCCAGGGATTGAAAATGTGTTTACTTGTCTGTCTAGTGTCAGAGTCAGGTTAGATATGTGAGGGTCATGGGAGAGAGAAGGCAAATGAATATACACTTTCAATTCATTATTATACTTATTTGATCTAAGAGGAAAAGATATATATGAAACCCATATTATTTGGGATTCAGAAGCTGCTGATAAATATAAAAAGACACACTGTAAGGTAGCTAGTAGGACAGAACAATGTCAGATTACAGCCTCGATGGAAGTCTATTCAGAGCCTTTGGCTAGGAAGCCAGCTCTAATCAAAACTGATGTCTCAGCAGAAATAATACATTTAAAGATGAGAATAGCCGTCTTGAAGGGAAGCACTGTTTTAAAAACAGTGAAGTAAAACAAAGGACAAATATTTTAAAGCCCATCAATGCCAACACAGGATAATTCAGCAATGAAAAAGTAAAATACAATAGGCATTCTCAAATACGCTTTGAAAAGTGCTAGTGGTCTTTAAAGTAATTTTAAATTCAGAGATCCTGGCAACTGCTCTGGCCCTATTAAGATGATGTAGCAGTGTGCTGAAAGATTCCTTGCAGACATGCGGGTCTAGGTGCCACAATGGGCAACTCCATGGCAGCCTAAAGGGATGAATTAGATTGCAGCCCTAGGAACAAGCTGGCAAACATAATCACACTGAGTGCCCTTGGCTTTCCCTGCCGTGTCTTACCCCTTTTGCTACTCTGTGTTGAACACCACTCAGATAACATCTTGGCTGAGATAAAAAAAATGCAGTTAAGACCAGCTGACATGGTGGCTGGAAATGACCATATCGCACAGGAGTAATGCAGTTCTTTTAAAGCACAGAGTTACTGGTTTCTTGAGCCTTTGTAATGTATTTCCTCTTATGTGTTTGGATGTTCTAGATGATCCTTAAGGTCCCTTCCAACCCAAACCACTCTATGATTCTAATGAGTGTCATACGTCACTTAGATGACATCAGTAACTATTTTCTATTACAAATACTTTTTCAGTACTAACTCTAGGATCAACACAGCATAATGGGTGCCCAAACCTTACCTCTTACTCTGCATTCAGTGTGTCCAATTCACAGGTGGTATCATATTGCCAACAGCTGCTTTCATTCTATTTTCACAGTAAACTGATTACTTTTCAAAGCAGAAGAGTCGACATACACCCACATTACTAAAAAAATCAGATACCATTTGCAAAAATTAGAATAAAGTAAGTTCAGTATTTAGAAGGATGTTCACTGAAGTATGATGAAATTTTAGTATTTTACAGCACTGGGTCCAAAAGCAGCACGATAGCAGCTTGCAGCCTCTCTGCCTTTCATGGAAACCAAGTGTTGCCCAGGATTTGCATCCTGACTATTCCTTCTATTGCTGTTTGGTTTTGAGCAGCTTCTGTGACTTCTCTGAAATAGATCTCCAGGACTGGTTTGGTTTTTTTTTTTTTTTTCATGAGTGAATCTACCTAAATTAAGATATTTTTGGGGTCCAGTTCCTAGTCAAGGCATTGCATAGGTACCATTCCACAACAACAATTTTAGTAAGATTCTAAGCAAAAAATTTACATGTCTTAAAAGAAAGGTGCAAAGTCTTCAGGACAAAATTATCCTATCCCAGTGAAGGAATTTTTAAGACACACCTGAAGGCATGGGAAATAATGGCAAAGGTGTTCTAGGGTAGTGACTTCAAAGAATTGCTTGTTTCCTAGTGCTGAGAAACAGACCATTGAAATGGATGATGAATTCCTCTGCCTGTCCTTCAGGTCTTTTGGGGAAGCACAGTCCAGTAAATGAGTTGTTGTACAGGTCCTCACATTAAAATAGAGTGGGAAGGAGGGGCAGGGAAGGTAAAGTTCATTATGATCAGAGACCAGTCCTCTGAAGTTAGCTCTTCATTATAGGCTTCCCTGCAGAAGGTGAAACAGCTCACTCAGCTTCCCTCATAACCTCTTGCAGCTATTTTTTTTCTTGACTCAATCTCTACGAGTAAATGCAATGACAGCTGCAGGAAAAATACAATCAGTGAGATGGAAAGGGAGCATTTCTTGAAGTTGTCATAATTAAATTACCACAGTAAGCACAAAAAACTGTAAATTATGCTTGCATACAGATCTAAACACATAATGTTAATTTTCTCACTAATTCATTAGTTTCCCTACATTCATATTGCTAATTATAATTACTCCAAAGGAATTATTAATTAGAAATTATTTTGCATTAGGCAATTGGAAAACATGAGGCTCCTTCTGAAAGAAAAATCTATCATGACATTACAAATACTGCTACAGATTTACAGTAATGCAATGTGATTAACTATTGCCAAAGATATACAAGTATGACTAAGCAAATTAATTAGCAATGCTGTTTAGCAAGTTTCTTTATCCTGTTAATACTCTCTAACTTGTTCCTTCCACAGCAGTATTACTTACAGAAGGAATCAATTTTTCTTATACAAATAAGAATTTTTGTTATGATGATACATTTTTACTTTTACATACGTTCACAGGTTTTTAGAGTACTTCAAGAGGTTCAGGCTGGGAAGTGTTAGAATTTGTGTATGAAAACAGCCTGAATAGCACCCCAAATAAAACAGAATAAAAGTAAAAAAAGTTATGTGGAATATATAACTATAAAAAACATATATGGTTTAAAAATAACATTTTAATTTTGAAATTAGGTGCTGGAAATTGTTTTGGGCACTGCCATTGGGAAATGGACTCAGTATTTCTTCCTGAAGTCTTTTCTTCTTTCCATCATTGCACTCCTGTTTCCTCCTTAGCAGCAGAGAAGGGATCCTTTTCAGCCCTTTCCTTAAAGCAGGTCTAAAGTCACAGCTGTGTAAAAAAGTCAGGGTGAGGGCCTCACATCCTGGAATCATGAATGTCCTTGGTTGCTTTACTGTGACCCTGAAGAAAAACTGTTTCCTAATACTATGAGCTTCAGGGAGAAAAGCTTTAGGTCCTTATCTGAATTTTATCACTTCGCTAGGGCCTATATCTATTTAAAACTACATTATTACAAATTGCTCTAGAATAGCTCAAGAGGATAATCCTTGCTTAACAGAAGCATCGCATGATGACTTAATCAGCCTTTTCCATTTGCAGTGCAGGCTGTCTGCATCAATCTACATTGTTAATGATCCCAAACAGTTCAGAAGGGGGTGTGTTCCGAGGAGGAAGAAATAGCTAAGAAAAGAAATACATCCATGATTTAACAAGGAGACAAACCACAAAGGCAAGTATTAATTGTACGGTAATCAGGCTAAGCCCAGAGGAGTTAGCTACAGCTCCCTGCAGGGAGACTGCTTGCCCAGTAATTTAATGCCATTTATCTTAGTTTGTACCATGCTGAAGTCTTCAGGATAATGTACATATAGTACAGTTTTAGAAGATCTCACTTTGAGTTCCCAAGGCAACTGGAGCAGGAGGGCTGCCCTTCAGGAAGGGTCTGCCTCAAATACCTGTGGCAGTGTGCTCTTTCCCTTTTTTGCCCCTTTCTCTAACCTGGCTCCTGCCTGAGCCATAGCCATCAGTGGGAGGTGCGATGAGTTACTCTTGGACCTTGGAGGAGAGCTGACAACAGTAAAAATGCTGTCTGTAGGGGGGGCACCTAGATACTTTGTTCCCATGAGAATATGAATATAGATCAATCATCTCACTCCATAAATAGTGGACAGTTCAAGAGCCCTGTGAGCTCTCCTGTATGGCAGCAGGCCGCACACCAGGATCTCCCCTTGAGTGGGGACACTTTTTTAAGGTTCTATGCTTCTACTCCTCAAGGTTGAGAGATTCCTTGCCGTAACAGATTCCTGGTAAAAGCCTGCTAAAAACTTTGAAATCTTAGATAAGTGATATAAAGGATTCATTACATAAATATATATAATCCTTCAGACATAAATCATTGATCAAGTCTGAGGGGCCCTTTCTGAACCTCATGACTCAGCAGGAGGGTCTCCCTGACAGTTTGTCTGACCCTGTCCTCTGTGCAGTAAATAGAGTGTACTTCGACATCAAACCTCATAAAACACTGTCACATTTATTAGCAAACTTGGTTAATCACTGTCTTAAATTAATAAATATTTCTTTACTTCTCTCTTACAAGTGAAGTCAATCACTCCACCTGCCACAGCACCCTACCCCCAATACAAGAAGTGCCTTTTACAGGTGTGGTGGGGCTGTGCTACACTGCAATTTGAACCCTTATTTTCCACAAAATAAGTGTGAACAGGTGGCTGCAGCAAAATTTTCTCTTTTTGTCTGCAGCTGCACCATAATACCTACATTCCTGGGCATTGGTAAGTGCTGCAAACAGTATGGGAAGCACGAGCAATCACACTTTTCCATCAGCAATAAGGTGTAACATGAATTATGGGCTTTCATCAAGCAGGGTACAAGAAATTCAGATGTACCACAATGGGGAAGATGGCTAAGTGCTTTCTTGATTTACAAAGGCTATGGCTGTGCTTATTTCAAAGGGATTATAAGAAGTGTAAATCAGTGCATATTGTTGCTGTATGAACAGTCAAAGAAGTTAAATTTGAAAGTAAACCAAAACAAAGCAGAGATAGGCTTCTCTGGAGTGAAGCAGTGCAAAAGTAGCCGATGGATGGATGGATGGATGGATGGGCTCTTCAAAGCATAAGCTGGACTACAAATAGGACAAAGCTGAACTCCCTCCTTAATTTTTAGTTTTCTGTACCCTGAAAATATTGCTTTTCCTAAACTGCTATTTGCACTGGAAGATCTAGCTGATTGTTAGAGCTCCAGGTTTTAGTGATTCTGGATAGTTAAGTTACATTTCTAGAATTAGAAAAAGTAGCATTAAAGTAGTGCACAGGCCAATTATGGTGATCAGTATTTCTCCCCATTCCTTCCCCTCACTCCACCTCCAGGTTATTGGTATGGCAGAATCACAATGTGGGAATGTATTCAAACACCAGGGATTCCTAGAAACCTTTTGATACTGCAAGTTATCTTCCCAGTTATCAAGGGAAAGCAGCCCCAAGCAATCATAAGCATTCTGTGGTATGACATCTTCTTGAAATGAAAAAGTTTCATTTTAAAATCAATTAAATTTAACTCCCAATCCTCCTATTGAAATTCAGTTTCAGAAGCTCTTCTTTCTGATGGTTTAAACTCCTGTTTAATTCCAACCTGAATTTATTCAAGGCTGCTTTATACCCTTTTGCTCTTGTGCCAGCACTGTACTTCATCTTCAGCAGTTCTTTAACCTCCCTGATGTATTTATAGAGAGCAATCACATCCCTTCTCAATTCAGACTTGCCTTGCTAGACTAAACACTTCTTTTTTAGTCTCCTCTCATAAGATTGCTCTCCATTTCCACAGACATCCTAGTAATCCCTTTACTGGTTTAATTTCTCTTGAAACTGGACAATCAGGACTGCAGACAGTATTCAAGATGAGGTCTAATTAACTTCTTTTGTACGTTGATAATATTTCAGTGCTTTTTGCTAAGAAGTGTATACCTTTCTCAGACACCTTTTGACAACAATTAGACATTAAATAATCAGTCCTCTTCTCCAGTTTCCTGGTGATGAACTGCCACTTGTTTCTCCTCCAACTCCCCCAGCAGCACAAATTCACTCAGCTATAGCCTTGCTCTTGTAATGTATAGAAAATCCTCCCATTGGTAATATTCCAGTTTAATTCTTCTCATACTGTACTCTGCTCCTCCTTTATATTAGTATTGTCTTCTGCCCTTGTAACATGAGCACACACATTTTGTGTGCCAAGACCAGCAAATTACTATAGTAAACAAGATGAACCTTACAGTACACTAATAATTTCCTGTCACTACAGGCTATTTTCTTTTTGTCTTGAAGCACACTTTATCCATCTTGTAATTTTTTCATCATTCTTGGTATCAACTGCTGCACTGAAGTCATATAGATGCTCTACATTTCTTCTGTCTATAAAAATCCATTGTCTTTTTTCAAGTCAGCTCAATTTGCCACATGCACACTGGGTAAATGTGTGATTAGCATTTATCTGTCCCTTCTAATTCCTTCCTGTATAGACCAGACTCATAAGCCCACAGATGCCTAGATCATTTCACTTTCCTTGAATACAGACCCTTCACTTGCTACTCACTAATGACATGGTGCCCTATGTAGCTTGTCAGTGCTGCCTAAAGTCTTTCCTCTGTCTGGTATTTTTGTTCTTCAGAACTATTTGCATTTATGAGGAAGCTCAGAACAACATAGGCAGTACCCAAATGACTCAATGTCTCCAAGCCTACTCCAGAATAAGGAATGACATTCAGCTTGCAAAGCCCTTAGCTTCCTGATGTGCTTGACCACATCAGATATCTTCTATTCAATCGCAACAGAAGCTTCAAAAGACTAATATTCTTCAGCCTTTTCCCAGACAGCTTGCTTAAAGATTTTCCCCAAAGCATTTATCTATAAAACTGTGGCTAAAGAGTCTCTTTGAGGTACATCCTAACCTCTCTGGCACTCACCCTACTTTGCCTGGTCTACAGCCTTTTATTCCAACACTTGTGAGCCAGTAGCTGAGCCAAAGCTGGGGACTAGCTGCTTGCTGTTAACCCCATCATGCTTGTATTGTGGTTGAGTCTACCCAGTTGTAATCACATGTATTTTAATTATACAGACAGCTAAGGTCCCATATCAATAATGAATCTGGCTTTTGGGATATTTACTCCTGGTATGTTATTAGTGTAAATGAAGAAAAAGTAAAACTAAAAAAAAATCATTCAAAGAAATAATTCAGGTTTCAATCAAACAGAAGTCTGAAAAGTAAATGGAGAAAAATTATATATGAATAGGATGCAGATCTGAAATACATCAAGAAAGATTCTTTGGGAGAGGCAGTAGAAATGCCATGATCTAAATGACTTAAAAAAAGAAAATAACTACAAGTCAATAATTCTGTAAGTTGTAGAGAAATGGTTATCTCAATTCCATAGCTCTGAAAAAGGCTGTCTGATTTAGAGAGATAGAAAGGTTAGAGTTTTTTTCCTTATTACTAGTGCTTGCCCTAAGAGCAAAAGAAAAAAATAGAAAAAAAAAAAAAGTCCTTTAATTTGAAGAATAAAATTCCAGTGATTTCATGTTTCATAAGGATCCTTTTACTTCTTTCCCCTCCATTTCACTGATTTGTATGGTATTGTCTATCATTAAAAAATAATTTTTTCCCTCTGTGGAGCACCACAAGAGAGTCTCAAGGAATTTAGCCAGATGAACTGAGTCAGATGTGTTAAACAGATGGATGACAAGGAAGTTAGTGGCTTTATTTCTAAAACAATGGATAACAAGGACTGACGAGTAAGTGGAACAGAGTCTTGGCTGGACTGAGCTAGAGAAGGGAGAGTTTTATTTTAAGGGTAAGCAAGAAGATTGTGTATTCTACTTTGATAAGGCATCTACTGATGCCTTAATTGTCAACATTCCTATTGCAATTGCATACTCTTCACCCTGATACACAGTTCAAAGCAGTCTTAAAGATAAGCAGTAAATAGACATGAGGCATCACATTCTTACCTCAGCCCTTAAATTTAATGGACTATGCCCAATTGCACAGCCTTACCAGCTGAATGAAGAAGCGGCCATACTTTCTTCCAGAGGTACAAGAAGCTGTGCTATATTGCCCATGTCTGACACATGACTGGAGCAAGTATGGCCATATAGGTGAAACTATCCACACATGTCACATCCACAACATGCCTCACAGTGCCTGCATGGTTTTACCATCTGTGGACTCGACAGTATTTGTGTGGAAAGTAAATATCACTGTGTTCCTCATGAGGAAGAAAGTGGTAAAACCCCAAATTGAGAAGAGGCTGGACCACATGACCTTCCAACCTCAACCATCCTGTACTTCTGTACAAAGGTGGCTTTATGTCCAACTGTGTGTATGCATGTGACCTAGTACATATGCCTTCCTTCTCAGAACATTAGAAGCGGTGATAAGGAGCAAGTTTTGGTCCAATGAACTGTCTGGGAGTTGCTGTCTGCATTCAGTAGCCAAATGGTTTTGCTGAGCCTATATAGATCTCATTTAAATTATAACACCACTGGATTAAATTACTGCTTTGAAAAGGTACATTTAACCTCCTCTGCTCTCTAAAGGAAATAGAAAGCCAATAGTTCTTAACCATCTAGCTTCAAATTCCCTTATAAAACTTACAGAAGTATGGTTGCTTAATACTTTATTGAAAATCAAGTCTTTCTAAAGTGTGTCTAGCCTGCCACTTAATAATTGATCATTCTCCAAACAACCATAATTTTTTAAAAATCCTGGATGTAGTCATGTAAACTTAGAGGTAGCAAGACTATTACTTTTCCTGGGCTTCACTAAAATATTTCCAGGTCTTAAAACATGTGTGTCACTATGTTGTTCCTGAAGTCTACTTAGTTTTCACATACTAAGCACATGGTACATATCCTGAAGTATGTATGTTTGAGGAAGTTTGATTTTTTCTTGACAGCAAAATGTTTTCAGATAGGTCAAATATTTCAGTTTAAAGGGGAGGCAAAGAGTATTTATGCCAACGTTTTCAGGAATATGATGACACAATTCATTACAAGAAATCAATACCTTTCCTTTATTATTTCTCAGAGGTTGTATCTTGCGCTTTCAAATACTGGAGTTATACTTTGGTAGTCACTACAACTTAATAAGAGAAAACAGTCTCCACTTCTGTAAACAGCTGTTTTCATTGTGAGATCATGCTAACATATATAAATCAAAAGTTATTCATTTCAGTGTGGAAATTCCCAAGGATCTATTGTGCAGTAGTACCCCAGAATCCAGTGGCCTCATGATCCTAATATTTATGTATGCTTAGCTTTTTAAAGAAAATACCAACTGAACTGCTTTCTAGTGACTAAGTTGAAAGTCTTTACTTCCTCTGTAGGATAGCAGTGCCATGCCTTAATCTAGAGCAACACAAAACATAGTTCTCAACATCTAAGAAAAGACATTCCTGAGCATTGTCAAAGGAAGAAACATGAGAAAATGAAGGCTGTAGATATTTTTTTCTCTGTATCTTTCCTACTCCTCAGATCTGTCAGTCACTTAATCAGTAATAACAGCTCCCTTCACACTACATTTAGGTACTGAAAAGATAGGCAGTTTTAAAGAAGGGCAGGTAAAATGAAAGTGTCACTTGTAAAGATAAACTAGAAGAACTAAAGCCTACATTCTGCTGTCTTTGCATTGAGTTCATAGTTACTTCTTGATGAGTTATGCACAAGAACTACACAATCATTCACAACCTTCCTTTTAATATTCAAGGTGTATGGTCATGTGCATTTCTTTATATGGGTCTCTTAAAACAGTAAAATTTTAAACCAGATAAGGTCCTTTCCGGAATTTCTGTATTGATGATTAATTAACTCATTAACCAAAAGGAAAGGTGGTGGAGGGAGGGGAGATTTGTAAGCAAAGCAATGGTATTTTTTAGTACTGAAACAGAATAAGCTATGACATAGAATTATAGAATGACATGTTAAATGTGGAAAAGGAGAAAATCCTGGTGAATTATTGAAGAACTCTCACAACACTAGGCAAGACAGAGCTTGCCTGCTGTAGGAGGATTTGTCCTTCTCAGTTTTGGGAAAAGCAGGAAATCTATGTGCCTTAGAGCTTTAAGACTGTTGTTATAGCTTTGTCATAGTTGTTCTTGTATTATGCAACCTCCTCTACATGACTGTATAAGATATCACAATATAGTAAACATGATTGATAGAGTATCATAGTATCATAGAATGGTTTGGGTTGGAAGGGACCTTAAAGATCGTCTAGTTCCAACCCTCCTGCCATGGGCAGGGACATCCTGCACTAGATTAGGCTACACAGAGCCTCAGCAAGTCTGACCTTGGATGTCTCCAGGGATGGGTCTTCCACCACCTCTCTGGGCAACCTTTTTCAGTGTGTCACCACCCTCACAATGAACACTCAAGTTCTTCCATTTTTCCCCCCAGTTTGCCTCTAGGCAGGTTTCACACACCCCTCTTTTCCCTCCATCTCCTACCTCTGCCCCACATCAACCTTTTTCCAGCCCATTTTCCCCCAAATCCCACACACCTGGGATCCACTGGAGCCTCCTCCCCCCTCCCCAGTTGTTCTAAATCAGCACCCTTTGCCCACTCTCCTATTTAACAGCACTGGGGAAAGGCAGCAGCCNAAGGCCGGGGGGCCTGCTGGCCCCCCGGTTGGTTAGGCAGGGGGAGGGATGGGTGGTTGGTGATGTCTTTGTGTTTCTATTTCTTGCCTTAATTCTGTGTGGGGTTCTCCTGAGGTCAAACAAATGTCATTGTGAATATCTTGGTGTGTTTCACCTTCTGCATGAACAAACTAGGGACCACAATTTTCTGTTAAATGGCACGAATATGTAAGTGGATGTTCACTGGGGAGCTAGGCAAAGTCACAGGCATCTCAGGGCAGCGTCTGTGACTTGTATTTGCTGCAGTGGCACCTTTTTTTTCTCTCCTAGTCTCCTTTCCTTCCCTTCTCTGGGATTGTTTCTCTGTCCATCCCTCAAACTTCGCTCTTCAAACCTGCTTGAAAGCTTCATCCACTACTTCTATTTCTGCCCCCTTTCTCTTGTCCATGTAACCTTGTTTCTGGTTAAAGGGTCAGAAAAGCCAGAAAAAAATACAGAGATCAAACCTTATTTCTCCTGCTTCAACCACAATATCCTTTCTCTTATTCTTAGGTCTTTATATATTGTTATATATCTGTAACAGAAACAGTGAGAGGAAAACATTGTGCATACTGGACATTGGGATGAGCTGTTCCAACTACAAAGTTTGCTGTCACTCGTTGTCTGTTGACCTAAACTGTGTCCTACACTCTTTATGTCTGTGTTCCTGCTAAGAGAAAACTTTGATACAAAGGTCTAGCCATAACCTTCACAAATTTCCCAGGTGCCTGAAAGGCTGCAAATAGATGAGTCTCGGCAAGAGTTCTGTAGGTTGTATAGGCTCCTCCACTAAGACTGTAACCAGTCTTCCTAGACCTGCCAACCTTTGTGACCTCCAACCCTATTTTATGCCTGAAAACACTCACATTTGAATTTTTGCTCTGTCGTGTATAGTGTGGTTGAATTCCCTATGAACAAGAGTTTATTTAAATGTTAATAAACCATTTATTTTATAGCATTTTCCCAGGGATTTGCAGCAGATTCTGAAGTGTCAATTAATTTGACAGTAAAGCTCTTCCAAAAATAAAATAAAGCTGTATTTAAACAGCCAAATAATCATTTAAATTATGAATGAAGTGTAACTAAGATTATTCCCAGTATTTTCACCAGCTGAAGAACAGTTGAGAATTAATTGGATCAGTTTCTCTTCAAACTGATTGAGTTCTAAAATATCCTCCTATAAAACAACATTAAACAATTTCAAATGTATTTAGTGGAGCCAGACACCATAACATCTAACCTGCAGAAGTTACAAAAGATTTGGGACCCACTAAACACTGAGAAAATGTAGGTTATTTTATCGGAATTACCTTTGCTAATGAGGGTGGCTTTTTTCCCTGGCTAATCAAGTTAGCAGGAAAAATGTCTGTCTGACTCCTCAGAAAGATCTCCAAAACTGTAAGAAAGTGAACAGGTTGTTTCCCCATGGTTAGTCAGTTGGACAAGGGCCATCAGCTGGAAACTGCTGTAACTAACAGCTCTGAAATAGGGATCATCCAAAGAGAGAAGGGAAATACCATGGTGAGAGACAGTGAGCATAAAAAAAGTTGATTGTGATTTCATTGAATCATAGAATGCATTGAATTAGAAGGGACCTTCTAAGGTCATCTAGTATAACCTCCATGCGGTGAACAGAGACATCTTGCACTACATCAGGTTGCTCAGAGCATCAACAAGCCTGGCCTTGAATGATTCCAGGGATGGGGCCTCCACCACCCCTCTGGGCATTCTGTTCCAGTCTCCCCCACCTCATTGGGAAGAACTTTTTTCTAATGCTCTGAACCTACTTTGCTCTCGTTTAAAATCATTGCTTAATACTGCTAAATGCCCTGGCAAACAGTCCTTCCCCAACTTTCTTGTAGGCTGCCTTCAAGTATCGGTCAGCCACCAGAAGATCTTTTCTGATCACTGAGGGATGCAAAGGCCATAAACTAAAGAAGAGCTTTCCTATACTGAATTGCATAGGATTATTCCAGTTGTGCAGCAGTAGTCCCTCAAACAGGGCATGCTGACCAAAGAGACACAGGCTCAGCAAAGGATATTGGGAGGCAATAGATAGACTAAACATTATTTATGAATTTATTTGGAATGTCTCTTCAGCTGCTTGCTGGAGAGATCACAACCGGGGTTTTCTAGTTTGCTTAGTTGCTTATCTATCTGGTTGATTTTTAGGTTTTTTTCAGGTTCTTTGCAACTGTCCAAAACAACATCCTTTAAATTACTGTTCCAACATTTTGGGCAAAGTCTTTAACTTTGGGGCATTGTGAAACTTGCAAAATCAGAAAACTCTTTAAAAAGAGACATCTGTATTGTCATGTGAGGGAACTTTGCTCTATAGTGTTTTTCCAGAATACCTTGACAAATGTCTGTTGCTTCTATTCCTACCTCTATCCCTGAAAATATGACTTTCTATGACACTACTTACAGGCTACTGATTGTCTTATTAGAAGTTACACACTTTGAAATATCTAGGCATTAATACAATTCCATTTCAAAATGGAACTGCTTCATGGGATCCAACATTTTAACCTGCTGCCCTGTTCCAACCTGTAGTGCCCCAACAAGGGGACAAAATTATTATTTAGGTCTACATCACTACCTTTTCCAGTCTCTTCCACCTTTCTGCCTTTGTTACGTTAAGAAGTTGCCTCATTTGCAACAAGTTGCATAAAATGCTGTAGCACTTAGAGATTCTTGTAATAGCCAGTCAAGATTGAGAGCTGTATTGCCTCTGGATTTTAATTTCTTGGCATATTTTAGTTCAGAGATAGACCCGCCTAGAGGAACGTTTTCAGTATGCCATACTGGGAAAATACTTTAAGTGTGCACACAATTATAGCTCATTACAACAGTGGGAGTCATTTGCCTGTCTGCTTTCTCAGTCTTCATACTGAAATGAGGCTTCACTGTTATTTTTGGATTGATAAAAAAAATGGAGGGGATTTATGTCAACATTATGTGTGCTTGGAGGTATGTATACATCTATGGCATTATCATAAGTACATGCTGAAAATCTAGTGAGGACATCAGCATCACATTATACAGTTCCAGCAACCACCTTATCATTTCAATTGCTATATTTGTACAAGGTTATGTTTTGTGACATTCACTTATATACATTAAACCACTTTTTATTTTGTTCATGAGCCTCTGATTAAATGGTAGTTTTTTAATCTCTCTGTGATTAAGCACCAAAAGAACAGCAGGAAGTCAATTCAGTTGCCTAAATGCCATTTAGTGCCATTTGAAGTGTTCTAGAATACCTGGGGCGTTAAGATGGGGCTGGCAGCCACAACATCAGATACAGAAATACAGAAGTGCCTTTCTGGAATCAGACCTGGATGCCAGATGGCATACCCTAGAGCATCTCAATTGCTCCTACATGCTTATGTATGTGTAACCAGGAGAGGAATCCACTGAACTTTAAGGTAGTTACTTAAGCCTCAACCTATAAATGATACCTACGTTCACAGCACAGTCACTGGAGAGAAATAGGTGCCTTAGAAACCTACACTTAAGCAAAAAGCACTTCAGGTCATTTGAAGCCTCTAGTTACTTGTCTATCTCTATTAAATAAGCAGTGAATATATACATTTAAATCTGGATTTATCTGTCCTGAGTCTAAAGACTGTAACCATTTACAGGTCTTAAAAAGTTGGGTCCATCTCCAGAGTTCAGTAGCTACAACTGTTTGAGATTATCAGGACAACTGCATGATCATGGGAGATGAGACACAAAAAAATGGGGGAAATCTTCAGTCTTTGAGACCAGGCCACCAACAGATCTTACAGTAGTACGAAGGACACTAGGTAGTTGCGTTTAGGTGACAGAATTCCTACTTTCACGTGGTGTAGGTACTCAAGTTTTATAGTAATCAGTGGATATCTAAGCCTTGATTCAGACAACTGAAAAGCTTCTACTGCTGTCTGAGGTACCACAGATTACCTACCCCAGGTTATCCTCATCCTCATGGGGCTGGCCTACAAGTAACCCTTGCCCTTCTCTAGTGGCTGCTGTAGATTAGGAGAGATTTTAGGTAATCAAATGGTTTCGGTTTAGTGAAACAAATTAAGTCTTCATTCATTATACTGGGAGCTAAAATTGTACTGTTGCTATATAAAGTTAGTTGTCTGAACACAGAATTCACTCTCTCCTCAGGTTTGATTCTTTCACTACTGTTTATTGGTCTTTAAGCTATAGATTAGCTAGGAAGCCTTTAAAACTAAGACCAGATACTTAGCTCACGCATTCATAATTATAGTAATAATTCAAATGTTTGGCAGAGGTCAGCTACAGTAAGTATCCTGAGATCATGTCCAGTCAGGTTCTGAACATCTCCAATGATGGAGAATCCAAATTCTCCGGGCAACTTATTCCAGTGCTGGATCATCCTTATAGCACAAAATCTTCTTCTCAAGTTTAAAAATAAAATTTTGTAATTCAGTTTTGCCTCCTGCCCTATCACTAAATATCACCAAGAAGAGTCTGTCTCCATCTTCTTTAAAACTTGTGTTCAGATACTTACATACATTGGTAAGCAGATTTACATTGAACCTTCTCTTTCCTAGGATAAACCACGCCAGCTCCTTCAGCCTCTTCTCACACGTTGAATGCTCCAATCCCTTAATTGCCTTTGAGATTGTCTGCTGACCTTGCTTCAGTACCTCCACATCTCTCCTGTACTGGGGAGCCCAGAACAGGATCTACCACTCCAGCTGGGACTTACTACAGCTGAGTAAAGGGGAAGGATCATCTGCTTTGAACTCCTGGTGATGCTCTTCCTATTGTCGTAAAAGATACTGCTGGTCCACTGCCATGTAAGCCTATTTTGGCTCATATCTGAGCTATTTAGCAGCAGAACCTTGGATCTTTTATTGCAAAGAGCAAACCATTGGTTTTCACCTAGGTGGCTGAAAAGGGGTCAGAAAGCCTTTCCCACAGTGGACCCTTGCTAGCTTCTCCTCATGGATGCTCTTCTCATCAACTAATGTTTGCCAAAGAGAGAAGGCAGCTGAGACCTTCTGAGAACAAAAGCTCGGCTGGGGCTGCAAGGCTGTAGGCAGCTGGTAAATGCAAGCTCTTCTGTGTCACATGAACCAGTGTCTGGGGGATGTGTGTGCTCTTTAAGTGTTGCAAGGAGGTTTGGCCCCATGCAGATAGCTAAGTTGTTGGCTGTCATCCTGCTGGGTGGCCACACTTGTGCTGCTGCTGTGCAGTAGGAACACCAAATGCTTGAGGTAGCTGGAGGTTTGCTTGGGGAAGCTTGCTGGTTACCCTGAGGGAACAAGAACAAAATGGAAGTAAAGCAGAGGCTGTCCACACAGGCTGTGCAGGTTGATCTCACTCAATTCCAGCAGAGGGAAGGTTCCCAGTCTCTTCCTGGACTACAGCAAAAGAATTGCCTTTGCTGAAGCTCCAACATCCTCCCTTCTCCCCTCCCCTTCTGCCTAGAGTGCCTTGATGTAGCAATTCCCAGTGCCTGCCCAGGGTGCTCTATGGAGATAAATCCTTTTCTGTGACATTTTCCCCCTCAGCAGCCAGCAGTGGCTGGCAGGGAACACAACATTTGCAACTTGGACGTGTCTTTGCAGGTGAGTCCCAGGCTCTGCCAGTCCCCACACAGCAGGCAGGCTGCTGACCTCACTTAGCCCTTGAATGCCGCCAGTTTCTCCTGCTCATTAGTATTCTGCAGGACACTCATCCTCTCCTCGTACAGCTCTACTCCGAGGAGCTTGGTGGGGATCTTGCAGGGGAAGTCCTGCAAAGACAAAGTCTCCAGGTGAGGCTCTGAGCCCTCCTGCTGGGAGGACAGGCAGGGTCCCCAGCTCTCTGGCTCATGATTAGGCATCTGGGATTCATCACTGGCTCTCACCAGCGCTTGGCAGGATGGCTTTCAAGGTGGACCTCCTCTCGGCTGTCAAGCACATCCCTGAGCTGCCTGGAGGCATGTTTGCTGGCTGTCAGCTGGAAGGTTCCCTCTGTGTATGGCCCCTGCTCCTCCAGAAGAGCCAGAAGGTCCTTCAGGACACAGAGCGGGGGGAGTTGCTTGGCTGGAGAAAGGCTTTGCATCAGGTCAACCTAGCGAAGGGGCAGGAGCAAGCCAGGGCAGCTCTATGTCTCTCCTTGGGACAGGATGCAAGGCTGGCTGATAAGGAGGAAAGCTTGCTTTGCCTCTGAGCTCCATCTGGGCTCCCTCCACTTGTACCACCATCACAGTAGCAGTAGGCACAGCCTCTTCCAAGTCCCTGCACAGCAGACAGGCTACTGGCCACATTTCTCCTTCAGTGCCATCAGTTTCTCTTGCCTGCTGGACATGCTTACCTGAATGGGTTGTGGCAACACACCATGTTGGTCACAGAGATCTACCAGAGGTTAGCCAAAGAGAGACCCATTGCAGCCAAGTTATTTCTTTGTGTGAATGCCCACAGCATCCTCCACCATGCACAGGTACCACCTGCTGGCAAGGAAAATAGAGCAAGGAGGTAAGGAGGGAAGGCACCGGGTGAGCACTCCTGAACCCTCTCAGCACTGTCCCACCACTGCCAAAGGCATGGGATAAGCAGCATTTATAAATGGAGGGCCCTGGGGACTCATCCCTGTCCAGTCACAAAGCCATGGGGATGGATGTGGCCTGTGGGAAAAGTGGCAGCAGCAGCCCTTGTGTAGCAGGAGTGACCACCTTCATCCTGTCCCTGGCTTCTCCAGGCTCATCAGACACTTGCTCATGTCCTACTTGGCAGCCAGAGGGGATGGGAGGATTCTGGTGCTGAGGATCAGACTGCAAGGAACGGTCTGTGTTCACCGAGAAGCCCTGCAGCAGAAAGGGCCCCCTGCGAGCTGTGTTGGCCACTGTCAAAGTGTGAGAGTTGGAAATGGCTGAGACTGCCAGCCCAAGCCATTCTCACCTCTGCCTGCTGCTCAAGCAGCCTCTCCAGGCTGGTGGCATCTAGTGTAGTCACCTGGGCAAGGGGGAAAAGGGCAGAATGGCAAAAGCCCCGCACTTGATGTTGGTATGAGCAGGATCTGAGAGCAGAGCAGAGATGGGAGGGACACTCACAGGCTGGCAGTGTCTCAGATTCTTCAGCAGAGGCTCAATGGAGGACAGCTGGGTGCCCTGGGGTTCCTCCACTCCTTCTGGTGGCCTGTGTACAGGGAAGGGCAGAGAAAGATATGAACGAGGCTCAAGTTGCCTTGTTTGTCTCATGCCCACCTGGGGAGTGCTTCCAAATTGCTGGGAAGCAGCGGGAAGCAGCTCTACCTGTAGTGGAGAGCAGAGGCAAAGGTGAGGGCACGGTTGGGCAGAAGTTGGCTGGACTGCACCAGCTCTGCCCACTGAGTTGCCCATAGCCATGGGGGTACGTCTCCCCAGCTGGGGAGCAGTGTTTTGTCATTGTATGGCTGTGCCTGGAGCACTCCTCTGTGCTTTGAGCACAGGTTCTCCAGGCACTATGGCCAGGCAGGACTTAGTCCTTCTCTCTCCTGCCACAGTGACATCCCCACTAGCACCTTGGCTGTTGCTGGGACAGCTTGATTCAACTGCCTTCACTGGGAACTGCTGTATAGACATCTGCATGGCCTTGCCTGCTGCTCCGTATTCCTGTTTTCAGACTTACATTTTCACCTCTATAGTGTGAATTCCTCAGCATTTGAGGCTCCTGGTTTTAAGCTTGCTCATCGCTGTAACACATTAGCAGAGGCTTGGTGGAAGGTTCTAACTCTTCTACTTTTTATTAAGTACATGGAATGTAAAATAACTGTCTTGCACAGAATCCAACCTATTATCCTGAATTAATGCTTTCTAGGGACAGAACAGCTGAAACTAAAGATCTGTTCTTGTCTCTGCTGTGCCTATGCTTCTTGTGGCTCTCATCCAGAACAAGTAAAAAGACAAAAAAAAGATAACAAGGAAATACCACCATTTTCACATGATTATTATCCTCAACATTAGTCAGAACTTGGACACTCCCAATAAGCAGATTATTTGAGTAATGGTACAGGTCATGGATTTCTTTTGGTTTTCCTATTCTTTTCTTTGGCAATGTTGTTTCCAAAAGAAATGTCACCCAAACTTTTCTAAGAGATCTCAGTCATGATCAGACTCCTAATGATCATTCGCTGTTTCATATGGTAATTAAATGGTAATTAAATATTCCTTTTCTTCATTCATCTGTGTTATGTATTTCTACTGGTACTGATTTATAGGTGCTTATTACTACTACTTCTGCGTGTCAAATTGCCTCGTTTTGGTGATTACTACATTAAGCAGTGTTGGGAGTAAGACTTTTAAATAACTATCAATAATACAAAATAAGATAAATGTGTTTTAGACATAAGTGAAGTGACAATATATTGACATCTGTATTAAGTCCTTGGCATTTGCATCAGCATGGCAATAAGCAAAGAATGACAGCTATATTACCATAAGTTGTAAAGAATACAAATACGTTTTATCTCTTTGTGCCATCACACAGAAAAGTCACATTTTAATCCCACTTTCTATGGGAAACTAGAACAGTGCTTCCCTTAGTGGGGGTACATAGCTAACCCCCATAGGCTCAGAGGGGCTGGACAGATGTACTAGTGTCCTCATGTGCATCCCTGGCATTCTCCACTTCCCATTACCCAGAGGGCTGAATGTCTGTACTTCAAATAACAGCATTTGCATTGGTGTAAAACATAACTGTGCAATCTGCTGGCAGTCAAGTGGTGTCAGTTCATTTGAAAATACACCTCGCAGAAGAAATTGTGCATGCAGAGGGCTAAAACCGTGTTATATACAGGACACACGTAAATCCTGAATAAGGCTTCAGTCGAAGGGTTCCCAGTCATCGAGGCCCTCTCTATTAGTCCTCAGACCGGATAAGTCATAATACTTGACGCGAGATCTGACTCTCTGTCCTTTCTTGCTTGCTCATACAATTTCTTCCAAAACATTCCCGGGCCTGTCCCTTTAACTGTGATCGATACCGATTGCACCGTAAACAAGCCGGGGAGCGGGGGACGGAAGGGAGGCAACGCTTCCCGCTTAGGTTAGAGGGAGGTGTTAAAT
>VZTY01018239.1:431695-493812 GCA_013400935.1 Turnix velox | reverse complement strand
AAAAATGGTGTTTGTGTGTTGCCAGTGACAAACACATTGACATACACTAAAGTACTAAGGTGCTGAACAAGGAGTGTTGAATATGGTACTAGTTTATCAAGCCTGTAAGATCATGCTCTTGTGCTAAGTAATGCACCCAGCAAACTCAGCTTTCCTGTGAACTGTTTAAAATTTAAGAGGATGTAAGAGTGAACAAGGGACACACTGGGTTAACATTGGTGAAGGCAAATAAAATGAGCAAAGACAAAAGTCACAGTCTCATATTTTAGCAGTCTCAAGTGGCATTTAAATGCCCATCTTTCTGGTTAAGAAAAAAAGCTGACCAAGTTATGAGGTGCACCTGAAACCATGGCCACCATCTATCAAGATGAACCACAGTGAGATTACCCACCTGCCTCATCAGGGCTGCAGCTTTTGGACTAAAAGGCAAGGACAATTATTAACAAAGCCCTCAATCAAGCAATGTCTCAACACATTGTCACAGCCTACAGGATCAATTTGTTTATTGTTACAGAATGCAAGACAAGGATCTCAAAAGCACCCCAGTTCCTGAGCTAGATAGAAACTGAACTAACCAGTATACACAGATCTACAATGTGTACAGCTTCAGCTAAGGTGCTTTCCCAATGATCAGCACACTCATAAAAAACACCATAATAAAGAAAATCCACATAAAAAACCTGTCCATCACTTTTGCAACTTTTTTCCACTCAATTCCTTTGGCCCGGTTTGCTTTATGGTCTCGAACACAATTAGCAATATACTCAATATTTTTAATCAGCATTTTGTAACAGGAACAGCAATTAACAGTCTCCCTAACATTTTCACCATGAACTCCATAGCTTTTATTCAAATTTCCATTGAACTTCTTGTGATCACAGTCCTCATTCCTTACCTCTCTGTGTTCCCTCTGACGCCCATCATCCCCCTCTAATCTACGTTCTTCTTCCTTCTCTCTTTTTGGACTTGTGCAGTTTTCACCCACATCATAAACAAAACAGATTTTTGACATGTATTCCAAAATAAACACCTTGGCCCAGTGTGGAACAGGCTTTGCTTCTGAGCCACAGTGATGGAGATTCATTATAATAATCGTCAGTGCAGTGGAAGCTGTGATCATGGTCATAGTTGCTATGTAATACTTTCCTGGAACACAAAATAAAGTCATATTAGAGTTTAATGGCAAAGTGCAATGCAGAAATAACAATGCAACAATATAGTGCTAAATATGCTGAAAACACCTTGATTCTCCATATACTTTGATCATAATTTAGCATTTAGAGTAAAACCACATAATCGTTACTGGCATGCCTTTATCGAACGAGTGACTATTGTATTAGCATGGTAAATATTTGCAAGCCAAAATCTTCAATTTCTCAAAGTACACCCATTCAAAAAACAGCTCAAAAATGTTTATCAGGAGCCTTGCTCTTTCCTGCTGCCTGTAAAATCCGAGTATTGATGACTTCATGTTAGAAATCCCACTTCCTGGTGTATTAACAAAAGTAGTGATAACACTATTAGTGCACCTCACAGCAACACATGAATTTCTTTGCATTCACACGGGCCAGTGAACATCCAGACCTTGTTGGTGTCTACAGTCCCTTGCCCTTTTGTGATGTGTTGTCCCTATTTTCTTTGGACGGTTCAAAGTACTCCAGTAAAGCAAGACCATATTCTAGGCAGTTACAGCTGCTGCTGGTGTGGGATATATTTTTAACCCTCCTGTTCATTGAATAGTGTTCTGTCTCAGTTAAGCCAGCCAGTTTCTTATATAAACACTAACAGAAAGAATAAAAATAATGAGATCTGAAATAGTGGGGAGGCAACTGTGTTCCTAGTCCTCCAGAATTCCCACCACGACAGCTGGGAGCCTCCTGCCTCATGGGATGGATCAGGCAGGAAGGAGCAGGAGGAGAATCCTGGCAGAAGGCAGATAGGGCAGCACTGTACACCATCATTTTGCTGCCCATCAGCTCTTCTGAACTCTCAGAAGTACATTAAAATGCAGCATAATGGACTACTAGCATCAAAGTTCAATGCAACAATTGTTGGACATTGAGTCAGTTAGTCCCAGTTAGGCCACCCAATGATCTGGATCTGACAGAAACATCCTGAAACAGTCTGGTCTTGTGCATACGGCTCTTGTTTACACTTTGTACACTGATTCTGAAATTGTCTTCCATTACTAGCTTTATTGCAATATGTAATGAAATGGTTTTAGATTTTTAACTGTATTTAATAGATAGAAATATCTAGGTAATATAGACTTTAAAATAAAGCACAAATAACCTTAAAATCTTCAGCATATCTGTACAAATTCCACATACATTAAGTATTTCCCTATGTGTTAAAAAAAGAGCACCTTTTCTCCCCAGAAGCCACAAATTACTTACAGTCTCTCTGACATACAGCCCTCTATTAATAAGCCGTGTTTAAATTGTGTGAAGCTCACCTATCAAAGGCACATTTTCAGAGGGGGGCATGATCTCTGCAACCATCAGCTGAAACACAGTCAGTGCAAGCAGAACCGTAACACCCAGAGACACTTTTTCCCCAGAGTCTGCAGGGAGATAGAACCCCAGTGGGGCCAGAAAAGAGATCAAAATGCAAGGCAGCAACAGATTAAATATGTAGAATGAAGATTTCCTTTTCAAAATCAATGTGAAGGTCACATCTGGGTAAGGCTCAGAGCAGCAGCCATAAGTGATGACATTCTTAACTGCTGGCATCCCATGAATCTCCCATTCCACATCTTCTATGAAGTCAGAGAGGTCACCACTATCAAGAGAGTTTATAATGTCTACTTGGTTACCATTATAGGTCCAGGACCCAAAGGTAAGGTTGCACTGCTGGCTGTCAAAAGGAAAATAAGATACATCCACTACACATGAGCTCTTTGTGATAGCTGGGGCATCCCAAGTGATCTTTCCATCATATCTCAACACAACATTAGTATTCACTTGTTCTGAAAAGTCATCGTCAGCCCTAAAAGACAGAAAAGTAACAGTCAAGATCAGCAGGTAAGAACTTAATTTGTGAGCTGGGGTGGGGGGTTGAGGTGGGGAAGTCCCTTGCTTTACACCATTAAAAGCATGGTTCTGAGGTAATATTATTTATCTATACTTAATCTTATTTGGAACTTACTATTTCCTACTATTTACAGGTACCAGTGCCCCTTAATGCCAAATGTCAGTGTTGGCCAGCTTCTTCCAACTTGACTTCAAAAAGGACACAACAGGATAACAATCCATTCAAAGATGAAAATAACCTGCTGGCCACTACTGACCTGGGAGAGCAGTCAAGAAGCTCAGCCTTTGTGTAAAACCCTTTTGTGGGGACACATTCTGCCAGAGCTCTTTAGCACTTCAGACTGCCAGGGTAATTCAGTTGCCAGTGCAGAGAAATTCAGAATGGATTTATTGCAAAATATTTAGATAATCAACAACAAATCTTAAGCCAGCAAACAAACCCCTTACTAAGGTAAAATGATGCAAATTCAGGCTCTGTGGTTCAATTCCTTCAGCTCCCTCCCACCTCCAGTCAAATTTTAAGCTGATTTTCTCCAGCCACACTCACTTGTTATACAGGACAATATCTGGTCTCCAAACCAAATCGCTTGGAATCCTGATAGAATCCAACCCATCATATTTATCTTTGTCCCATTTGAGGTATGCATCATACCAGCTTTGCCGAATCCACAAGTAAGCCGACAAAATTTGATTCCTTTCATCCTGCATATAAATGGAGAAATATTTCTAGCTGCGGGTGAAATATACACATCCTAGATGCAGACAGCATTTCGAGTAGTGCCACTATAGTACCTCTCAGACAGGCACACTGTAGAGGGACATTGTTTATTTGGATTTTCTCCTGTCCAAAACTTCTTCCCCCCCTACACCCTCTCTTAGCTTTAGTCTCTTTAGTGTGACTCTTAGCTTAGTCACACTTGACTAAGTCTTTAAGTATCTTAAGTTTCCTTCTATGAGCTTCAGAATACCAAATAGCTAATGGACTCAGTATAATGTATTCTCTGTGAGGCCTTGAAGTTGTAATTTACAAATCTCAAAAGTGATTTTTCATTCTCCTTCCAGAGACATTTTATTTTGCCTTAAAAGTCTATCTAGCTGAAACTAATATACAAAAAGAAATAAAGTTAAGTTACTGAAGGCTGAAACGGGGAGTTTATGCAGAAATTAAACTTGTCTTAGAACAAAATATTCGTGCATTCTATTTTAAGACTCAGCAAAAGTTGCCTGGAGGGTGTGATAACAACATTCTAACAACAAAAGAAGTCTTAACACTTCAGTACCTCTAAGTTCAAAGACTTACAATAGAAGTCTTAGTGTTGCAATCAGATAAGAATCTACAAAGAAATGGAGAACATGACCCTCCTGAGGAGTCTTCACTGAAGTTGCCACAGTAAAATGCAACTGTTTTTTCCTTTTCCAAGCAAAACGTTTATAGCTAGACAGCTAGTACATTTCTGCACATCTTTTTAAAACAACACTGTATGCATACTCACCATGTCTTTAATTTGGGACAGTGTGATCTGAAGGGTGACATTAAGTACTTTATCTGTGTCTTCCACTGGTCTTATAGCATTTGAGTAGTCTTCAAACAGTTCATTAAACAGTATATGAGCATACTTTCCTTTGGCTGATTGTACGCCTAGGTAACACAGGTTTGGTCAGGGCATCAGATCAAGCACTGAAGAGTATCAGAACATACCCTCTTTCTACACCTTCAAACAATATTTGCTATAACCATCTTTATCATTCACATACTGTAGGATATCATTCAGAAAAGAAGGAAACGTAAAGCTATTCATTTGTAGTAAAAGAACAACTGTAGGTTTTCATACTCACTGAAAAAACCAAACCTCTGCATCCAGACCTTTTTTGAAAGTAAATATTACTTTTATTTTACTGACCTTTTTCATAGGCACAGAGACTGTTGACCTACAGTCAGACACTTGCCATGATAAAATTAGAAGTAAAATCTAAAATGAAACCTGCTCCCAGCCATCAATTTTTGATATCTCCCTAAATGCAGCACTGATTGATTCCTGCTCCTTACACAATTGACACACACTCTTTTATTTATTTTTTTTTTTTTAAAATCCACATGGAAAAAATCTGAGCTGCTTTTCTTCACGAACTGGTGGCAACTGTATGAGGTCTGAGCACATCCTTGGACTGACACCTTAACAAAAACCATGTATTTGTAGATGCTTCTTGGTATTTAGTCAGACTTAACCAGTAAGGATAATCTACTGAAACCTTAGATTTTTATCAGCATTTGTGCTGTTCCACACTGGTTTGTGCATCATTTTCTCTGGATAACGTCTGTGTTACCTTTATATAGATTCACACATTCTTACAAGCAAAGGCCAGGGACAGAAACACAAGACATGCACAAATGCCAGCTGGCACTACATAGGAAGCAAGTGCTTTGGAGCACAACAGTCTCAGGCAACTCACAGTGACTTCCTGGACTAATTAAGAGTTCAAAGCAAACCTTTATTATTAAAAAGAAGTCATAACAAATCAAAGACTTGAAAGCTCTTCATGTACATAATCATTCCTTTTGTCTAGGCATCACTAAGACAAAGTAAAACTAAACAGATGAGAGACCTCCAGAGCTTAACTGTGTAAGTCACCAGCTCCTGCCTGAGCAAAACAAACTTCAACACAACATTTACCTCTCAAGCAGTATTCTCACCTTGAGGTATAGGTGCTGTGAACAGCAGCCACAGAGAGACATGAAAGTAGGACAGGATGCTTCTCTTCATCTCTGGACCTTAAATAAAGCTGTTCAGCCAAGGACACAAACGTTTATCATGATTCAAAACTAACTAAAAAATAAGTTCCACGGCTTGATGAGATGTTCCTCCCTCAGCAGCTGGGAGAGAGAATAGTGTTTATTCCAGATACAGCCTGGGGCTATAATCAACCCTCCCTCTTCTGTAACTTGAGAGCTGCCTGTTCTGAAGGTAATGCTGAAGGAAAGACAAATGGATGAGGTACCGTCAGGAAAATCGTATTCTACCGCATTTTTCTCCACAAATGTAAGATTGTGTCAAATTTATGAAGAACCTTTTTAGAGTTCATTGGTGGGCCACGTTTTTACTGCTTCTATGTTCAGCAGTAGATTGCTAAGAACCAGTTATGTTGAACTTGTGGAGCCCTATAAAATAATTCATTTTCCTCACTATGTAAATTGGTACAGTCACAGTCAGATATCAAATATGTTCAAAAGAAAATCTAAAAGACAGCCTACCTACCCCCATACTGTGACACCACATGGAAGAAATGCAGCTACGCCAAAGCTGGAAAACACAAGCAACATTTGCAGCAGCCAACCATGGCTTGTGCTAAAAAGAACTTCCACTGATGTAGACGCCTCTGAGACCAGCGCTCAGTACAATAAACCAGAAGCAAGGCTGGACTCTACAATAAACTGCCACATCACAATAAAGGTGGACTTGGCTAAACTTCACAAAGAATTACAGAGTTACTGAGCAACTCTTGGATTTAGCCAAAGACTTAACGGGAGAGAAAACTGGCCTCCTATCTACCCTGATGGTTGGATCTTCATTTGCTCTATATAACACATGTTGTCAAGTTAATTTCTTAGTACTGCAACCATTTCCTTGCAAGTTTCTCAGATGAGAGATGACTTCCTCCTTTCCATAGTCCAAACCACTCTTCACAATGTAATCTTTTTTTACCATCCATATAGATCATTAAAGAGTCAGTAAAATAGAAAGGTGACAATACAGAACAAATTACAAAAAAAAAAAATGTCCCAGAATCGTTCTGATCCACGTAAAATATAAAATTGTGTAGTCTTTTAGCTAGAAGGAAGGTGCTCCCTCTCTGTATATAATTTATATGTAGTAGCACTCCTGGCACTCACTGGCTAATGTTTGTGCTTTTGTGGAGTCTATAAATCAATGACACTTAAGGCCAGGTGTAATAGGCAAGCAATAAATAATTTCAGTCAAAGCACCTGTAATGAAATTCATCTCTGTCGATTCATTTGTCAAAGAGGAAAAAAAAAAGCATAAAACAGTTTAGAAGTCATAAGGTCAGAGCTGCCCATAGGCACTACTTAACAACCTGCTTTTTCTGGGGGAAGAAGGTATACATTGTTAAAAGCAACAAAATTCAGAGACTGAAAATGAAAGATTTTTGGATACAGTTGGATCAGCACATTCTCAGGGAATACCCTTAGCCTGCAGTACATTTGCCACTATGTCAGCAAGTAGCTTTTGCTTTGCTTCTCTTATTGCAATGACAAGGGTGACCAGGAACACTGCTTTATGTATGTTGCTCTAACCACAGATGGAATCAAGACTAAGCGTGGTTTGCCATAGGCTTGAGACAATCCTGTGCCCTGTTACACCAGCAATATATATCTGACAAGTAGCATGGACTGATGGACTTTCATTTGAATGAGATCATGTATATTAAAGAACCTGACACCTTTATTGTAATGACATAGCCTTGACAGATACTGAAAAGAGAAAAAGAAGCAGCATGTTTACATGTGTCATTTACTCAGTTTGCTCTTATGCACACATATATTCCATAAGCTACTCATTATAAACTTGCAAAGGGGTAGATCATAGCTGAGAGGTTATGATCCATCATGTTTCCAGTCATCAAATCTATTCAGTAGTTGCCACATATTGGATACACGGACAGGCAAACACGAGCACACAAATACAAAACCACACTTGTTATGTTTGAGATGCTGCATGATGCAGCAACATGATTGCACAGTGTTTAAAAATAAAACTAAAATACATCCAAAAGCCTTTTCAACATTACAGATCCAGGAAATCTAGCAATCTTAGTATGCCAGAGCATTTGACTTCTTTACACTTGCTCACAAGCAGTCTGATCTGGAATTTCAATCAACAGTCCCTGATGTAGACATTTTCTGTAAAGAGCAAGTGTTAACATTAATCACTATTCATTTATCTGAGAGATTCATCTACAAACCCACGCTTCCTCCAAATATAGTTTTAAATTATGGCATAATCTATGGCTATACTGCTCCCAGATCAATCATCCCATTTAACATTTAAACGCAGCTCGAATTTACAGTTAAGCAGTTCTCTGTGTCTACAGGACGAAGTTCTGCCATTAAGAATTAATATGAAGTATAAAGCAGCTTAGAAAGATAATTTATGAAGAGTCGCGGGTGTTTGGAAGTTAGAATCAAGCCATTAATTAACCTCTGCCGGAACTAGAGTCGTTCCCAGGGAGAATCAGCTATCCTGCTGGAGTGCATCTGCCAGCAGATGGCCCTGTTAGCCAGCCTACTGATCACCCAGATAACCCAGATACTCAAGACGGGTTTTGTTTATCATGCAGAAATCATTTAATAGACTCATTTTAATAGACTTGAGTTGATTCCACCGATTATTTGTCTTACATTTGATATAAGAAAAGCAGAGAAAAAGATGCTCTTCTAAATAAAAATCATAAACAGAAGGAGCTGAATTCAGCACAGGCTGCTTCTGCTGATTTGGAGAGAGGTTAAGGCTGATAGCATGATATTTTCACATATTCCATTCAAAAGTTTGACTTTGTGAGGACATGCATGGGGTATTAACAGAGCAGAATGTTGTGTCCATGCTCACATTCAGTGGGGCAAGAGTATTCCATTCACTGGTGCACCCATGACACACATAACTTCTTCTGGTTCTAGACAAACATACATGCTATTATCAAGACAGCATCAAAAAAAAAATCTGAATTCAGTGTACTGCCATGTAAGGGCAGTTTGACTTCACACTTCAGTGACAGACTGAAGGAGACATGGCTCCAACTTAGAATATTTATCTGAGCCAAACCATAAGCAAAGCAGGAAAGAAGTCTAAAAACGTTTTAAATTATATTGTTTCAATTAAACAAATCTTTTTCTCCTGCATGATGTGTCAATTTGCTCCCAAGGCTGAGATTTTGACCTGAAAACTTTCAGATTTTTTTTAATGGATTCTCATCCTATTTTGCATAAATAGCATTAAGTTTTTAAGCCTCCAACTGGAAAAGCTACAGATACTGTATTATCACTGGCCTCAAGGCTGACTGTACCATTTATAATCCATCCCTTCATCAGAAAACAATAAAGAAGAACAGATTGGTTTCTAAGCACAATTTGCAAGAAGTGTCTCACAGTCTGCTCCTACTTGCCTTCCTGCCAATTTTTCTCCCCAGAAGTTGTTGCGTTCACATTCTTTGGAGCATTTGTAACAGAATATTATCTTGTGATGGGGTCAAGCAGCACACTAACTCTTCAGAGTCAAACTTTTCTCCTCAGATTAACTCAAGTCTTAACAGTACGGGTAATAATGAGTACAACAGCCTTGCTGCATCTGCTCAGAAGAAGAATATGGTGCTTCATTTAGATGCACAGTGATTCTGTCCATCTCATCATTTCTCACCCACCTACTGCCTTCTCCTTAACTTCTCTTTAAAAATCCTCCACCACCTGAAACCCACATGCCCATTCATATTTCCTTCCACCCTGTTGTACACGTGGAATTAGGAAATATGTCAGGAAATGTTCACAATGTCAGGTCCTTAAATGATACAGAATATTAGCCATGTTTTCCAGACATGGGAAATACTAATTTACATGTGAGTTTTTCAGAAGACAAATTTTATTCATGTCCTCTGGCACAGAAAGCTCTGCTGTTTGCCTCTCCATCCCTGAAGCAGAGAAACCTCTAGAAGTCTTGTATAGTTTAGTGTCATCTAAAATGCAGCTCTTTTACTGTTTTTTCCAGGCTTGCTAGTATTTTGTCAGTCCTTGAGAAGCATTCAGTAACTGGCAGGGTTAAGAGCAAAGCTATTTTATCATTTTAGCTATCAGAGTGCTATTTATATACACCTCAGTCTCACAAGGATCATTTCCAGCTTTGAACCTGGGCTCTGAATATCTGATTACAGGATCTGTGCTCTGCACAGGCAACATCTGGGCCTAGACACTGTTCCAGATCACAGGTTTGCTCTGACAGGCAAAAATATTTCTACCATCTTACAAAAGTGTACACAGACCCAAGTATCTTCCTCTTCCTGATCACTCTGGAGCCATGGAAGACAGCATGTGATCTCAGCTTTTGAAAGTAAAAGGAATCCCTCCAGCTACCAGAGCAGTTTGAGGACAGCTCTAAGTTCCCCAGAAAGTCATTCCTTCAGCTTGAATGTACAACACAGAAAACTGAAATTAAACCACTATCTGAAGAAGACTTAAGTGCAGAAGTTCAGATCATAATGCAAAACATCTCACTCTCCCCAGAATTCAAAATGGGGAGAACATCCCTTTAAAACACTACTGAAACTCACTGTATTCACAAAGGTGTCTGCATAAATGATCTAGTATCACCCAAAACATCTGCCTTCCTGCTAAGTTCACATTCACCTTGCAATCCAGAAAAACTGCACATCTAAACTTCTGCCTTTGTCTGGGTTCCTCAGAGTTCAAGAGTTCCCCACCAAGAGCTCAGACCAATGCTGTGCACTAATACAGGCTGAAAAGGCAGGATGCCAAAATATTATGAAGACAAGAAGATAAAAATGCAGACCATAAGATACCAAGTTAAACTTTTACTGTATTTTTGAAGAATTCCCACAACTCCAACTGCAAGGTGACTGCTGAAACAGCATTAATACAGGCTACTTTGACCAGTACAGTATACAATTTTACTTGCACTGTAATGCAAATCTCTTGTTAAAAGACACCGAGCAAACATTTATTTTGCAACATTTGGGTTTATCTAATTGTTTCTGCTGTATCTAATCACACACATCAATTTACCCAGGGGATTTCTCCTCATTCCCAGAATTTACAAGAAGACAAAAAATCATACTGCTTTACTCAGAGTGCAAAATACTCGCGTTGTGAAACCACTCCAAGAGCAAGGTTTTTTTCTTAACCAAATAAACCAGTTCCCAAGCTTACAAATAGTGCAAGGCTGCCCGCGTTAAAATATGCAAACAACTACCGGGGGGACGCGAAGGGGACGGACACAAAGTTAAATTATCTCATTGTGTTCGTGCCTGGGCGGGTCTCCCTGCAAATTAAGGACAGTAACAGCTACTCATCTCCTTGAGGGAAAAGAATTTTTAATTAATGGTGGTGTTACCTACTGAAACATCTTAGTTATGTTTACTAACTGTTATGTATTAACATTCCTTAGGATGATCATGCATGGTAACAGCTACCTTGTGCTATTTTCTGGGGCTGTTAATGTCCTCAAACAAAAAAACCCAGAAGTAGAACTGCCAGTTTAACCAAAGTCTCTTGTGCTCTTTCTGACACAAAAGTAATTTAGATATTGGGAACAAACCACTTTCTCAGATGAAGATATTATCCCTTGTCTTCTTAAGCATTTCTCATCTCTGACCAAGAAGGCTGCAGATCAGTTAAGAGATGCTGTATTCAGACCATTGGTTTTCATCTGCAAAAGTTTAAGCAACTGCCAAGATACTGAATCATATGGTCCATCTTTCTTAGCAAAAGCAGTTCCTTCTTTTCAACTCATAATAAATGCATTGAAGTGAAAACTTTGTAATTCCATGAGAAAAAAGTCTCAGGTGTATAGGGCATCAGCACCTAGAAACATCCTTTTCTTTCATTAACTGAGCTGAAAAATCTTATTTTTCCGATAAAGACATAGGATTTCCCATACAGAAGCATTATACTACAATAGTGATTCGAATCTTGTAGGCTGGGTAACTGCTGTTTCTCAGGTACTGTGGAAGCTGATATGAGGCATAAAAGACATTAAGACCAACAAAAAAAAAAAAAAAGCCCTAACATTAGAATGCTACCATAACTGCATATTATACCTGGTGTGTGCTTTAGAAAACATTTGCTGCTTGCCTGACAGCTGAGTGTGAAATGTCTTTGCCAATAGCTCAGCTGTCTTCAGCTTAAGGAAGAGCATTATGGTCTGAAACAGAGCCAAGATGATGAGGAAAATGGCAAGAGGCAGTGCATGACTTATAGCTAGGGCAGAGCTATGAGAAGACAGACTATCCTACAATTGCCCCATGGATATAGCTTTTGGAAAGTCAAAAAACAGTTCTTCAAATTGGTATAAAAGAGTAAGTGTTAAAAGATTGCCTAGAACTATTTTAGCAACAAATTCCGTATTGGCTTTACTCCTGGGCTCTAGCAAAACATCCCTGTTTCAAAGAGTTGCTCCTAATCAAATGGTGTTAATGATTGTAGCATAAAATCATAGAATCATAGAATGGTTTGGGTTGGAAGGAACCTTAAAGATTATCTAGTTCCAAACCCCCAGCCATGGACAGGGACACCTCCCACTATAATAGATTCCTATAATAGATTAGTATAGTCAGGTCTGGACTATAATGGTTAACTGCTTTGCTCTTGGTGGGAAGCTATACAAAAGAGTAGCATAGAGTTCATGGTACATGTGCTCTCCAAACCTTTTCCCTTCTGGTAGTACTTGGAGGCAATGCAAGTAGGAAGTAAGACTCTGATATGACAAAGCAACATCTTGCCATGAATACACAGCCAGCCTCAAAGAATGAGATAGCAACACATTATGATACCTCATTGAAAGAGATGATTCAATGAGTCAGTAGCACAGTATCAGTGCTTCTGGCATCACAACATGTAAAGCAGAGCCTTTTTAACTTCCCTTGACTGAAAATCATTGCTTTTCCTTGAAGTATCTTAAATGTACATTTAATGTAATGCCTACACAGCTTCCAAGTTGCAACATTAGCAATTACAGATCTCATGAGGGTGTATGACTTAAGAATATGAAATGAAACATCTTCAACAGAAAGCCATAGCAGGCTAAACAGTGCTGGCATATTATGCCCAGAGTGCTGCTGTTAGAGATGCTGCAGAATGTTGGTGTCCTCTTTGCTACAGAGCAGAATGAACAATCGTCTTTAATGTACAAGTAAAAACTGATGGGTATACTTGGTGGATGTTTCAGGAAATAAAACAATGGAACTCCTCAATCTTTATGGTGTCTGTCCAGGTGCTGGTTGCAAATAGGAAACAAAAATATGGGAGATGCATTAGCTTACATTTGCAAATTGGCTCAAAAAGCTTCCTCGGCATGATACCATTTTTATACCACAAACAATTCTCTATCTAATCACTGAAAAGAAAACCCCAAGATGTTTAAAAGCATTTGCCTGTTTATCCCTAGCTTTCTGGACCTGGGCTCTCACTATCAATGCACACACAGTGCTGCTTAGAGCAGCGGGTGATGCAAGCAGAAGTACAAAGACTCCTGTATCCTAGTGCAAAACCTGACAACTATCTGATCTAGTAACCATTTAATTTTATGTAGATATGAAAATGAGCCTGTTCCTGTGAATTACATCCATTTTAGGAAGATGAAGCAACTTGGAGGTACAGATTCAACAATGAATCTTCAGCTGTGAAGGACACACACTTGAAAATAATTACTATCACAGTTACGCGTGAGTAACATTGTTCCTGTTATTCTAGGAAGGTGTATTTGCATCATGATTGAAGCATCACAATCAGAAGAGCATCAAATGTATGCAAACCAGCTATACAGAGAAACCTTCGGGTTTTGGTTCTTTTTTGAAATAAAGATACTACTGGGCAATTCACTTTTATTTTTGAAAAGCATCTAATTACTTAAATTCAACAGTGAATGCCCCCAGCAGACAGTGATCAGCAGTAATAGACTAATTTACCTCTTTCTAATCAGTATGCTCAGCCTTTCACCTTTAACATGTTAAAAATGTGTGAAATCATTAATTATCACAGAAAAGAATTGTGGGCTGAAACAATTCCCCATTTTGCTTCTCAAAGTAAATACCTTTCTCATATCCCCCCTCTGCTTCTATCCAAGATCTTCGGAACAGCTAAATGGGAGAACCTTGTTTGTTGTGGAAATAATAATGTCAGGATTCTTTTTGAACTGACTATGTGAAATTCCTAACATTTAGGAGAAAGTTAGTGTCATTTAGTTACCAACTCTCATGGTTTCATTTGTCAATTAAAAGGAAACCTAGAGCTCCAACAAGTGATTATAGATCAAGAACTGCATTCACAACCCTGTTATCTAAAATTATGCCAGCCTATCAAAATAGGACTCTTTAAAGAGTTAATTACCTCTGTGATAGCTGGTCCTTAAAAACATGTTTCTCTTTTACTCAGTTCTGGCATCAGAACTTGGTGAAATTGGTAATTACAGTTCATCTGTTTCCTAGATTTTTATTTCCACTTGCAGAGGTACAAGATTGAAATCTCTGGCCACAGCTTCAGAATGTAGGTAGAAATAAGAACAAAGGTAATTTTGTCTTCTGCTTCACACATCTCACAGACAAAGCAATTACAGATAAGACAGAAATGCATTTTCCCAGTATTGTAGAGCAATAATGATGGCATTTATCTGCCAACTATCAGGTCTCCAGAAGACAGAGTTACCTCTACACTTTAAAAATAGCACATCTATTAATGGTGTTAGCATTAATAGGGCCATTACCAGACCATCTACTTAACACTCTAAGAATATTTGTAAGGCTTTCCTGTCTCCCCCTTGCAAAGCATAATTTATCGCCGAAATCAATTAAAAATGAGAGAGTTCTACCACAGAATTAAATGGTCAGGTACAGACACTGAACTGATTTTATAAAAAGTTCTTTTTTAGTATATCTGTTACAACTGATGCATCTACTTCGATCGACTTGTATAGAAGGCTAAAGACAAGGAGATCTCTACTGACAGAACCAAAACAGACTCAACTTGGGAAAATTTATTACCAATTCATATATTTGGTACTGGGAAACAATGAAATGGGCAGCCTGTTATCTCTTCTTACAGAGGCCACTGCAGGCCCCCCTGCTCCCACTTGAAGCCAATACATAGTTTTTCCCAGCAAGGAAACTGACAGGACTACAAGCAGACATGTCTGGGTACAGCACAAGGCAGAGAACAGACAAATCATATACATAGAGCACAGCAAAAAATCCATCCAATCCATCAGAGTTCCACTGAGCACAAAGACACATTCCAAGTATCTGCTCAGCCTAATCAGCAACAGATGGTGGACAGGCATATCGAGATAAATTCTTGTGCATATCCATAGCTCTGCTTAGAATCATAGAATGCCTTGGGTTGGAAGGGACCTTAAAGAGCATCTAGTTCCAACCCCCCATTCTATAGGCAAAGGACACCTCCCACTACACCAGGTTGCTCAGTGCCTCATCTAGCCTGGCCTTAAACACCTCCAGAGAGGGGGCAGTGCTCCAGTGTCTCACCACCCTCACAGTAAAGAACTTCTTTCGTATATCCAGCCTATATCTACCCTCTTCCAATTTACATCCATTACTCTTATTCCTGCCACCATATACTCCATTAAAAAATCCTACCCCAGCTTTTCTATAGGCTCCCTTCAGGTATCGATAAGTATTTTAGGCACAGAAATAACATTTCAAGTCACAGAAAAGGCAACAGAAATAAACACTTCTAGTAAATAAAGCCACAGAATAAAAAAAAAAAAAAAATCCAACCCCGCTCTTAACTAAACTGTAGTTCACGTAACCACAGAAATCTTGCCACACTGTAGCTAATTTCCACAGTGAACATGATGACACTCTGCTAGTAGAGCATAGTAGATTGGTGCTGCTGTATATATGCAAATCATGGATAATTATCCACATCATGATCAAGCCAGTGTTAAACTTCATTAGCTCCCACAACTCTGTAACCCACAGTCTTGTCAGAAATGGACAGTAATATATAAAACTAGCTTCTCTAGCAGTGATCATGGCTTGGGTTTGGAGCAGTATTGGTAATATAGGGGAATCAGAAGGCTTCCTCATTGCAGTTCTCTGAAGAGAAAGACTTGGGTGTGTCAGCTGATGACAAACTCAACATGAGCCAGCAGTGTGCACTCGCAGCCAAGAAGGCCAACCAAATCAAGAGGAGTGTGACCAGCAGGTCCAGAGAGGTGATTTTGCCCCTCTACTTGGCACTGGTGAGACCACACCTGGAGTATTGCATCCAGTTCTGGAGCCCTCAACACAGGAAGGATATTGAGCTGTTGGAGCGGGTCCAGAGGAGGGCCACGAAGATGGTCAAAGGGCTGGAGCAACTGCCCTATGAAGACAGGCTGAAGGAGTTGGGGTTGTTCAGCCTGGAGAAGGCTCAGAGGGGACCTCACAGTAACTTATCAGTACCTGAGGGGGTCCTACAGAAAGGCAGGGGAAGGACTTTTTAATATGATATCAGATGGGAGGACTAGAAACAATGGATGTAAATTGGAGAGGGGTAGATTTAGACTTGACATAAGAAAGAAATTCTTTACAGTGAGGGTGGTGAGGCACTGGAACAGGTTGCCCAGAGAGGTTGTGGATGCCCCCTCTCTGGAGGTGTTCAAGACCAGGCTAGACAAGGCGCTAAGCGGCCTGATCTAGTGGGAGGTGTCCCTGCCTATGGCAGGGGGGTTGGAACTCGATGATCTTTAAGGTCCCTTCCAACCCAAACTACTCTATGGTTCTTGGCTGGTTTGACTCACCAGCTCCCCTCCTAGTTCTGCCATATGGTGAAAAATACATTCCACCACACGCTACACAAATGCCATAATTACCAAATGAGAAGTACTTGAGCTATTTTTTGATTATGATTGAAAACTGCTCAATTTTCAAAAGTAACTTAAAAGTTCAGGGGGAGGAAAAAAAAGAAAGTAGATTGAATTAAGGATAAATATCACATCCTAAGGAAATCATCAAGATAAGTGAACCATGTGCTATTTTTGCTATTTAAAATACTGATTAGGCTAATTATGCTTAAAGAGAACTGGGTCTGTAGGAATAAATGAAGTATTTTCAGAGGCAAAGTCTGCTGAATCGAAAAATTGCTGTCCCCCGTTTTAACTGTATGACAAAGAACATCTTATGAATATCAGTGTTTTTAAAAGCTTATCCTTTGGTATCTGTTATTTGGATAACTAAGCTTGTATGTTCCTTTTGACTTTAAGGAGATATCACAGAACTGTATGGGTTGGAAGGGACACTCAGGGAACAGCCATTCCTTATGTTAGCGTTAAAAAGTATTCAGCTATGCCAGAAGACATTCCAAAGTGACTACCTTCTGGTTGACAATGATTGCCTTAGAGTCTCAGAGGTTCCCCTTTAAAACTTCAGAGTCTATCATTCATTCTCTGAAAGTCAAGACTACAGTTTCAGGTGGCAACAATATTACTAGTAGGCAGAGATTGTTTTTAAAAAGAAAACATTTATTAATTCACACTATTATACACAATTGCCTGACAAGATTGGCAGACAAGGCCCACACATATGTGATTGACACCCCAGCCCACTACACTACAGACACCACAAGCAGCCAATGGAACTTCAGACACTATCCCACTGTGAGGTCCAAAATTCATTACAAGTGCTCAATATTAAAGTGCTCTGGCAAAGACCAGAAGCTATACAGTTAATAGCCAACTTTACAAAAATACGTTAATCCATTAGCTTATTTTTTCCCTATCGGCCCCTATGGCTGTGATCTCTTGGGGATCACAAAGGGCCACCTTGCCAGGCGAGTGATATCCTCCTTGGGATACCCATAGCGAGCCGCAGTGATGGCAGTCCCCAGCCAGAAGGAATGCACACCATACTGTTCTGGGGATAATCCCAGCAGCCGCAGGGCAGATTGGAGAACGGACCAAAACTCTCTCTTCGTTACAGTCCTATTATGTAAGTGCATGAAGAGTGGTCCTTCCAGTTGAGAACGAACTGACAGGTAGCTCCGGAGGGCCAGAACAGGGCATACCCATGGCTCTCCAGATGCACCAAGGCTGATGACATGTCTCTCCTGAGCCACAGAAGAGTTGTTCAGAGAAATCACTGCTCTCCTCTCAGTCACTTCGAGGTTGCTCAGGTACAGCAGCTCCGGCTGCTGTACACCACGGCGCTTTGCCACCATCTCACCTACTCGAAGTGCTCCAAAAAAAGCTACAGTAAATAATGCACGAAAGAGTAAGCATTCATAATGAGTCATACATACAGCCTCCAAAGCTCCTAAGAGAGATCGCAAGACTTCAATTGTAATGGGCAAGTATTTATCCCGCAGGATGCCAGCTTGACGTTTCAACCCTATTACCAATTGATGGGTTATAGGATCTACCAGAGGATCAGGGTTACCAGTCAATTTTGATAAATAAGAAAGTGCTGACACATAAATCAGAGTCTTTGAGGGTGACTCAAAGGACTCCATGGCCAAAAACCCTCTAACTTGCTCCTCTGGAATTGGCCAGGCTGCAGGCATCCCCATGCTTCTCCTAAAGATAAGGAATTTCTTCAGTCCTTCAAGGTAGGCTTGCCAAAGCCTACTGTCTCCCGAGTACTCCAACAACAGCAAAGTCTTCAGAGGCCAAGGTCCCAACGGAGAATTAAAGTCTCTTTCTGCTAGAGAAGATTCAAATTAGCACACATTTTATCCACTTACAGCAACAAAGACAGTATTTCTCAGTTCAATATGCGTAGCGACAGCACTCCGGTAGTTTATCCAGCTAAAGATAATTCACACAAATTCGTATCCAGAGGCGTTGAAGAAATGAGATTTCTTTCAAATGAGGAAAAGAACAGCAACATACCAGGCCTGTAGATCTGGTATACTCTTAGAACTCATAAGTCTATGGAGCGGTTACAAAGAAAACAAGAAGAGAAATAAGAAAGCTCAAACCCACATTTTAAAATATTTCCAGTACTATTTGAATGCATCATGGGCAACGCTCTTCCCAGCCCAGGAAGGCGGGCTCCCTCGCACAAGCACAAGAACCAGGAGCCACAGCGACAAGCAACCCACTCACCCCCCAGCTGCAGCCAGAGGCTAGGTACCACCGCAGAGCACAGCCCGCACTCACCAGCCACCGCCGCACCGCGCTCTCCAACCCTCTGAGCTTCGTCAGAGCGCGCCTCTGAAGTCTCTGCTACTCCTCGTCCACCGGGCGGTAAGGTCGTTGCTTGTTCAGCGAGGCTCGCCTCGACCCACTCCATACCCGGCTCCCGGGACAGAAGTCCCAGCATCTCCCAGAAGGGACCAGCAGCAGATCCAGCCGATGCGTTGCACGACATAGCTAAGACAGCTCTACTCCACTTGCCACACAGAGAGCAAAGATAGTCGCCGTACGGGACAGCAACTGCTATAGCCCCTCCAGAGCTGCCCTTTTATAGGCGCTGAGCTGCCCGCAACGCTCTGCTCCATTGGCTGAGGCCTGGTCTCCATTCCCGGCGAGTGTGAAGTGGCCGATAATGAGAAGAGCCGTGCCCGGCCTGCCCTGGCCTGAGGGCTGAAAAGCGTGTCCATTACGAACGCCTCTCCCACTTTTTTCTGCCGAAACATGAATTGCAGATGGACTTGCTAATAAGGCTAGAAGAACGGAGAAGCGCGTGTCACCTACCCATTGTTCTCCTCACCAGCGCAGGCGCAGCTGAGGTCACACCCTCTGCCATTGCCGGCACCACCTTGGCCCAAGCGATAATGGGCCGTTTGCCCTCGGACACTGACCCTCAGGCCCAGGAGGGGCGGTGGGCGCGCAGACCCACGTAGCTCGGTCCACCATTAGGTAAGAGAGGACTGAGGTCCTCTATAAAAGGGCAGCTCGGAAAGGTTGCCGAGTAGTCCTGGTTTTGCGCTTTGCAGTTGTGTTGGAGATCGTGGTGCAGAGTGCGATGGAAGAGCATTCTGTTGTCCCTTCGCCCTTCTGGGCGATGTTGTCGCTGCTGCAGCGGGAGCCTGGCCTGGAGTGGGTGCTGGGTGGCAGTGCCGGATGGTCGGGCTCCAGTGGAGTGGAGTCTGGCTACGAGGAAGGAGCTGGTGAGTGTGACTGCTGGCTGCGGGGTGGGGGAGAGGGGTAGAAAGCTTCTAAGACCTGTGTGTACTGCGGGATCTATTTCTGCTTTTTAGTGTCCTGTTGTGCCCGACTTCTTATGCTCATCTGTAGAAGTCTGTGCTAGGACCATCACCAGTCTTAGTGTTGCTTAGCACTAGGTTTTTATGGGCTTTAGGGGTATTCTAATCCTTTTTCTGTACTCTGGCTATATGGAGGAGAGCTGTAAGAATGTATGCAATAAGTTTTTTCCAAAGAAGTTCAAGTATAAGCTGAAATACGTTGAAAGGGAGGAAAACTCTGTCAGTGTTACTGTATATGAAACTTGCTGTTGCTAATGTAGATCTCCTTCAGCAGGTGAAATCATCCAGTTTCCTGAGAAGCATCCCTTTGGTCCTCATCCCCTGAAGGCTCTGCTGCTGCTGAAGGATTCGGAAGATAGCCATGTATGGCAGGCCTACCATGAGAGCCTAAAGAAATTCCTTGCCTTTAGAGAAGGAATGGCTCTGTCTGCAGTCTGGCCAATTCCAGTGGATCACGTGAAAGAGTTCTTGGTCAGCATGCAGTCCAAGGGTCTGCCTGCTGCAAGAATAATTACATATGTGGAAGGACTGTCCTCCATCTCCAGAATTGTAGGTCTTACTGATCCTCTTCAAGATCCTGTTATCTGTCACATGATAGCAAAATTGAAATATAGGAGTGGTCCTTCAACTGATAAACACACTCCTGTAACTATTGAAGTGTTAAGGTCTCTCCTAGGGACTCTGGAATCTGTGTGTAGCTCTCCTTATGAGTGCAAATTGTTCCGTGCAATGTTCACTGTAGCTTTTTTTGGTGCCCTTCGTATAGAAGAGATGGTGGTAACTCGCCAAAATACAGCACAAACAGAGCTGCTATACTTGAGTGACCTCCAGCTGACTGAAGGAACTGCAAACCTTTGTTTGCATACATCTCACATGGGCCAAGAGAGGTTTTTGATCCAACTGGGTTTATCTAGAGAGACGTGGATATGCCCCATTGAAGCTCTCCGTATCTACGTGGCAGCCCGGCCGCAAGGAGAAGGTCCTCTCTTTGTGCACTGTGACAGTGCAGCTGTGACAAAGAGGGAGTTCCTGAATGTCTTCCGCCGTGCTCTTGGGCTTGCTGGACTTCCTCCAAGCCAGTATGGCATGCATTCCTTCTGGCTGGGTACTGCTGTAACAGCAATGTCTCATGGATATTCTGATGAAGATGTTAACAGAATAGCAAGGTTCTGGTGAAGAACTTGAAGAAGACTTCTCTGTCTGTTGGGCTTTCATAGTAAGGGTTATCTTCTGCAATGCAGAAAACTTAATCTCCATAAGCTTTTAGTGCGCGGTAAACTTAGTCATAGTCATCTAGGTTGGAAGGGACCTTTCAGATCATCTAGTCCAACCATCAGCCCAACTCTGACAAGCCTCATACCTGGACGGGGACTCGAACCCCTGACCCTCAGATTAGGAGTGTGATGCTCTCCCAACTGATGGTTTTGAGAATGGAGAGTCATGGTTTTAAAACTACTGTGGTTTATGGGTCTGTGCATGCAATTCAGCATGTTTGTTCTATTTGTATTTTAATGCTATGTAATCTTATAATAAACTTCATTTTCTCACTAAAACTTCTCTGGTCTTTCTGTTAAGTCCTGGTCAAAGGCTGTTGATCATGCTGATCACAAATAACTTGGTAAAAGCACACATCCTTTTCACTATCTCATGTAATGAGAAATAAAGGCATCTGATAGTTGGTGACTGGAAGCTGAGAATTGGTGTGTACCCGCCAGGGATACTGTTGTCCACGTTGCAGTTCCATCGTAGCTGCATCCAACTTCCATTCCCACTGCAGGGGTCAGATCCTTTATTGAGTGCTCTTCAAAGTATGTATCAAACCTGGATAGTGATCAAAAATAATATTTAATTGTAATATGACTAACACATCAAAGATGGCCCTCCTTGATTTAAAGGACTGTTTGTAGCTGAGAAAATAAGAGCCAGCTAGCACAAATAACCCTCCTTCTGTAAGTGGAGCACTTGTTAAAGTCTTTATACAGTTTTAATAACTACTACCTGACAAGTGGGACCCTAAGAAGGTTGAGGGTCACCACTGAGTGTCAGCATGAGCATGTTTGTAATGTCATCCCCTATAGTGCAATCCAGCAGTATGTTCAGGAGCTGAGATATTTTCCAAAAACTAGTTCTTTCACAAGCATTTTTGCCCCTTGTGAAAGACGACAAACCAAAATGCAAAAAGACATTTAGGAGGCTTGTGCAGTGTACAGCTGCTCTGCACCACATGGTGCTCTCAACAAGCAGCCGTGTAAGATGTTTAGTATCTGGTAAGCTGGTGCCACCCTCCTGGCCTCAAGCACAATCACCCCTCAGAGCTATCGCTTTCTGAAGGGCTTAGTGACTGCAGTCACCTATAGAGACACCTGAAGGGAGCTAGGAGTGAGGTTAAGTGACTGTGCGCAGCCCTGCAGACCATGCTGCAGTCACACATGTCACCTGCCACTTTCATGGTCGGGGAGGAGCCAGCAGGCTCAGGGCAGTGTCCACCCATGCGTTCACACATGTCCATCCACACGTCATTTCTTCGAGGCACTCAGCAGTATGGGTAGGTGGCATTTGGAGGAATAAGAGTTGCCAGACTCAAACTGGGCTTGCAAGACTCAAGGGATGGCTTTGATGGGCCACAGATGTTTCCCCCACCAGGGTCCCCACTGCTAGAACTTAGAACTGCTTATCGGACAAACAGTGCACACAGAAAATGTACCAGATTCAGGCAGCTTGCCAAAAGCTGTATGTGTTTTTGTTGCACCTGTTTTAGCAGAGTTAAAATTAAGCAGGATTGACCTTTTCCCAGACACTGACATTAAGATGCACCCCAGATTTACAAGCCTCCATTGTGTTGGAGGAGAAATGCTTACAAGTGGGGCAGGGACAATGAGCAGTAGTTGCTGGAAGGAGGAGAAGGAGGCAAAAACTTTTAACTGCTGGTCTGATCAGGCGTTTTTGGCTGTACCTGCTCTGCTGGCTGGAATTCATTCAGCAGGGGTGGCAGGACTTGCACCTCCTGTGCTCAGGCTGAGACCTGGTCTGGGCTCTTCTCATGCAAACCACATCTCAAACTGTTCAGAGAGGACAAAACCTCCTCGCGGATCCTCTTCAAGAAGCACCACAGAACTATCCTTTCAGTAAGGGAAATGCAAAGTCACTGTCGTGAGGGGCCCGGTAAACCCCTTTTGGGGACTCAAGGTTTCAGGGCTGCAGCACCTTTGTTTCTGGAGGTAAGAGGTGGATGCAGGGATGCCCTCCACAGTTGCAGTGGTGTCATGCATTACATCCTGGGTTATTTGGACCACAACACTATGCCTCCACACCATGATCACCAACTCCACAGCCACTGCCTTGAGGTTTGGGGTAGAAATCACCCACAGCCGTTCTGCAGCAACTTATTTTTCCCACATTCTTTCAAGTCGGGAGGCAAGGTGCACCTCCCAGCACGTAGCCCGTGAACCTGATGGAACAACCCAGTGAGCTGCTTTGAGTTCAAACCGAATGTCGCTGCCCGACCTGCTGCTATAGGGCTGGAAGTTGATTTCAGGGCTTTTCTTTGTACTGCCCGGGTGCCGGCAGCCTTTTTGGCAGGTGTTTCCGGCGCAGAAAGAAAACAGGTCCCTGTGGTTTAAGCGGCGCAGTTTGCTTCAGCTCCCTCCCCAGTCGGCACCCAGACTTGGCGGCTCCCCCACCTTTATCTGAGCCTCTGCCAAAAAAACCCCAAACTCCAGAAACAAGAGAGTATTTTGACACCCAGCACTAACCTCAATAATCTAATGTCACCCTGAGAAAGTGACTTTAAAAAAAGAAACAAAAACCCCACGATTTACTTGTTTTTCTGTGATGGTGGCTGCAAAAGTTAGGCTCAGGGAGTGGTGTGGTGGATGTTGACAGTGGTTCCCATGGCCAGAATATGCTTCCCAGCTCCAACCCGGGCCCCTGACATGGATACCCATTGCTGAAATGGCTCATCCCAATCTGAGAATGGCTTCCTGTCTCCTTAAAACTGGAGGGACTGAAGGAAAATAAAGAACTTTGAAGCCTCTCAAAGGAAAGTTATGCAGCAAAACAAGGCTGAAAAACCCAATGGTGGAATATGGGAAATACTCCCATGGGCAGAGTACAGCCAAGTCCAGTGTGAGTGCAGGAGGCAAAGAAAGGCTTCCTGGGCCAAAGATTCGGGGCCATGTCTATCCACACCACCAGCTATACCATGAGCACTGATGCAAACCGGGCTTTTTGCTTCTTCCACAGCATTTCCCTACCTCATCCCACAGAAGCAAGTGACAGACTTTTCTTGATGTTTCTTTCTGGCAATGAGACACTGGAAAAGGGTTTTGGGTGCCTAATGATTTTAATTGGGCTTTTGGCAACTGAGTTGAAGCTGCTACCTTAAACATTTCACGTCCTATTTCTGCCCGATTCCTTTCCCCTTGCGTTTCCCCAGAATAAGACCTTTGGGTCAGCCTGAGAACGACAGGACTACGGGGATGTCTGCAGGCAGACAGTTGGTGGCCATAAGGTTTCTCAGCCACTTTGATATGCCCAGGAGCAGCTTTGTTTTGAAAGCCTATCTTCTTCACACATCTCCTCACCCACCATCCAGAAACAGGGTGTTCCTCTGTCTAAGAGTATGGGTGCATGAAGCAATTAATTGGCAGTGTGACTTTACAGCATGTCATTTATTCCATGGTAACTGCCCATGTGTACACACTCCTACTCATCAAAACGCACAGTAAAAAGGTGTAAATGACTTCACGATTCATCAAAGGGCACGAGCATCCACTCACCTCACTCCACAGTAAGCTTTGCATCCCTTCTGGCTAAATCCAGTCCAGAGTGCATCTCCTCCATTTCAGGCAATTAGCCTGTCAAAGATAAAGCTTTCAAGTGTCCTCTAATCATGATTTGTCCTCATTTGTGCTCTTTGGTATGGAATCAGGAAGACCTTAATTGCTTTTAAACGAGAGTACAATCAGTCTTCCATTGAAGGGGAGTTGTTATCTCCTCTTAAGTAGGAGATAAAGAACCTAGTATCCAAACACCCGTTGGTGCAGGACTCAAACTTTCACAGTTATCTAGTGGGTTTTTTTATGTGATGCCAGGTCTCTTTCGGTAAGACCCAGCATTTAAAATTCAGAGGAGGAGTGAGATTACACGGCCAAGAGCTCTCATCTTGGCTTCAGACTTGGAGCTGGACACTTGCAATTGATCAAACTGAGTTGAAAACTTTCACTTTTATTTAAACAAAGGAGCCAATTTTTGGTCACCTTGAGCACAATGTCATCTTACCAGCTTCTCAATGGTATTTATCTGTGAAGAGAGATGACAAATGCGGCTGATGGCAAACTTTGCAGTGAAATATTTTTTACTCCTGAAATCCCTGTCGAAGGAATACTCTGTAAGAAATATTATTTAGGAGTTAGTGAATGTTAAAGGGACATAATACCATTTGCTGAGAGGGAATATGCTGCATCCTATCCCAGCAGAGCTGAAGACCACAAAGCAGAGAAAGTGTTCAGGAGGCATAGCCTAGTGACTTTCATTGGTTGCTTTTCTAGTATAATGAATTAGTATAACTAATGAATATAATTTATAACTGCACACTTTTCAGTTAAAAGCATTCCCAGACCATAGTTTGGGAACTCTATCCAGAGCAGAGATCTACAGATGGCTCTGTGAGGGAGATGGAGCTTCACCTGATGCCAGAGGAAGCCCCTGGGAACTTCTCCTTCTTCTCTCATTGCATCCGTCTGAAAAAACACAGGAGAGTGTCCTTGTCACATCAAAGGTTTTGTGTTACAAACATTACCTGGCACACAGTTAGCAGAAACCTCAGAGGATGAGGCCTAGTTTTCTGCATGCACCTTTCTTCCATGAAGGGGATAAAGAGAGTGTGTGGGGGAGTCCAGGTCCTCTTTAAAGGCATTAAAGACTGAATTATTGCTCCAACTGTGGGTAGGACACCCACTGAATCATCTTGAGCTCTCCTCCCCTATAGCCCCAAGAAAAATTACCAAGTGCCTAACCAGATGGAAGGAATGGTATTTCATGGTGATAATTCAGCTGGCTTACATTTCTGCAAGGTGACCACATCAAAAAGAGAAACTGCAGTCTCATGCTGTTGTTTGCAGAGCAGATGAGTCACAGCCTCTTGCTTTCCATGCTGCAGCTCACTAAGCCTGCACCAGGTTTAATAATTTCCATTCCCTTCAGGAGAGAGGGCCATGTTCATGGCACAGTGATCACCCAAGTGCTTTCCACCACATAGTCAAAGATTTGAGGGACCTAACCTTAATGTTTAATTAATGAACAATACTAGGTTTAAATTGTTATGTTCAACACACGTCTGCTTTGGAAGAAAACCTCATGGCTAAAAATTCAAGAACAAACAAGCTTCACAGTTAATACTGTGTCAAAAATTTTTCTGCAATTAATTCCAGCTGCAAAGTTGACAAGGACAGTTTTATATGTGAAGATAGCTAAAGAAGAAAGGCTCTACACACTGCACAAACATCAGGATGCATGTTCACACAGCCCATCCCTCATGCCAATCTCAATAAATTCTAAATCGACATGTCTCAGCAGACTTCACATCCTGTCCAACAGAAAGCCTCTGGAGTGGCTGCCATGAAATTAAATGCCTCTTATCTACAGGGCAGGATAAGCCTGTCTTGATCTTGATGCAGAAGTTGAACTTCAAACATTTAGGTCTAGAAGCCTCCCTTTGTTTCTAATTCCTCTGAGTTTTACTTGATTCTACATCATATAGAGATGACCATGCCTTTATGCTGCTTTGCTGCACAGAGTCATTCCTGGCAGTTTCTAGTTCTGCCCCGGTATGACAGGTGGGGAAAAAGAACTCCTTTAAAATGCAGTTAAGTTCAGAAAGACAAACAGCTGTGACAAGTGTCTCCAACTCTCACAATGGCTTTATAATATAAAATAAGGTTTAAATGCAAGTAGAAATTTGTTTTGCTACATCTCTGCCCACAGTTCCATGGCAGCATCTCACTCATGAGCATTATGTAGCTGAATATGCTGTTTGTTTGGAAGGATTTTTCCCTAAGAATCAGACTAACCACAGAAATACGATGATCACTCTAGTCTCCTGAATTCTTAAGAAAACAAGGATTATGTGATTGCTGTGTGCTTGTCTCTCTCCTCCCCAACAACATCTTAATGCACTCTTAAATTTCAGTTAAATTCCACAGAAGATCAAAAATCTAAGAGAGATACTTAGTTCTTAAAAATGTCATGGAAGCAGTGGAATAACTCAAGTGCAAATGCTGTGGTCTGAGCTGAACTCATCCTCCTCTGAGACATCAGTCTCTAGGAAAGGCAGCTGTGGTGTTTGGGCACTGTGGCAATGATAACTGTGTCTGGCATCACCAGACCAGTATAAGACGGGACACAGAAGGGTCCCAGAAGCTGTGGTTACTATGAGTTGTGCATGGAGGCTGTAGGCAAGGGCAGAATGAATGTCCACAACTTCAGTTGTCACAGCATAGACTCCTACAGCAGCATGAGTTGACTAGATTCCTTGTACCACCGTGAGAGAGAAACAAGTTTTTCTGGGGCACCAACCACATTACCAGCATCTGGAATGGAGCAAATTATAACTCTGAAATACCTGTTTATCTGTGCTATAGTTCTGGGCTTGTTTTTTGGAAGAGCAGGTGGGATACATTTGCAGATCCTTGTCCACGCCACTGCACATTTGGGATTGGTTGGCACAGATGGAGCCTGTGAGCAAGCTCATGCAAGGTGAGGAGAGAAGAATACAGCCCACAACCATGTTACTGCCAGCTGCTAGTTATTAATCTTTAGTCTCTGTTCACTTCTGTGAAAGCTTCTTTTCTGGCAATTCTTCAGAAGTACTAAGCAGATGAGCACGTGGATCTGAAACACTCTGAGATACCAGCTGTTGCACCAGCGGCTGTGCCCTAAGCTACGCTCTGGGTAATTATCTTGTTATGAAAGCAAACCCTGCAAAAACCACTGATATGTAGAGCTCATATCCCAAGAGGACTATATATTCTCACAAGACATCTGGTCTCTCAAGCATCTGCGGGACTTTGCAGCAGATCACCAGTCCTACAGCATGTGCTCTGAAGGGTTTCTGTGTCAGTTAGTTTTTGGCACAAGGTGATTTTTTTTTTACCCGGATCACTCACAACTGGGAAATGAGTCTTGTTTGTGCAGACTGCTGGATGCTTTGCTGGCTGTTGCTCTGTGGTCTGCAGCAAAGCTGGACAGAGTCATCAGTGGCACAACTTGAGTCTCAGCAGGGTGAAAGTGTCCCAGGTACTTGTTTAGGGTGAAGCCAATTCAGGTCTAAAAGTCTAAAGCCTATCAGTTTCCCTATCAGTTTCACTGTGTTTGTAGTAAATATGCAGTCATTGAAGAAAATGTTAGTCATTGCCACAAACACTGTTGTACACTGACTGCTACCACTTGGTGTCACTGAGTGTCACTGACCCAGTGCCTCCATGTACCCTGGGGGCATTCACAGACTATCCTTTCTCCATGGCCCCACCCTGGCCCCAGAACCTCTGAAATAGCTACAGTGTTCACTTTCAACCTCAGACTTGTTTCCCTAGGTGCAGTACCAAAGTCCCTGGGCAGAGCCATACTTGCCCCGGGCTGCAGTCCCCTGAGCCCTGGACACGGTCTGAGAGAAGAGAAGGTAACTAGGGAGGCCAAACACAGGTCACAGGCTGGTGCATTGCAGGTACAAAGCAAAATTGCCTTTAAAAGGAGGTGTAGACTATGCCTCTAACTCTTCCCGAAAGCGCTGGATTTGGGATGGCCTCATCCAGTCACACTTCCACGCTTTCCTGTGTGGTAGTGGCTGATCTTGCTGGAGATTCGAGCAGCAAATTGACCAGGTCATTCCTCATGCTGCCCGTTGATCAATGAATTCCTAGCTTGGGGTGTAACCTTCATTGTTCTTTTGCCAGAAGAAGAATCAGGGCAAATTGTCTGAATCCCTACTGATGCTGCAAACACTTCAAATGAACAGTTTTCAAAACAGGAGCAGGGAGCTGAGAAAAATCTTCCTTCTGCCCCATTATCTCTTCTCTAGTTTCTTCAGTTCTCAGTAACCTTTCTCACTTTTTACAGCCTCAGCTATTAAAGTCCACTATGCTTGAACTCCTACCGATCTGCTTACAGCAGCCCACCTCTCTCTATCCTCCTTCCCCCTCCTAGCCTTCTTTTAAGACCTTCTTGTGAGCAAACCACATCCTTACATTCCTCCCATTGTTAGAGCCTCCACCATTGCTGTTGTTACAGCTCTGCTCTTTGATCAAGTGGTCTCTAGCACAGCTCTGAATCTAAACTGCACTTCAGACAGTATGATCTGCAGGTGCACAGACCACCCCAATAAGCTGTATTTTACAGTTTTTCACTATGTTCCCCTTAAACAGATCACAAACACCTCAAAACTGCAAATTATTCCTTACAGTGAGTCCGAGCTCTTTGTCAATTCAAAACTCGGGGCAGTTTTTTGGTACTGTGAAAATAGTTTGTTAAACAAACTGCTGCATACTTCAGAGAGAGAAAAAATGTATTTGTGGCATTTACTGTGGTCTTGTCTTCGTGGCCATTAATGCTAAATATGTGTGTTGTTGCATCGTTTGGTGATTAACTCAGGCTTGAGCTCACTGAAGCACAAGTGAAGCACTGAGTGATTTGAAAGGGTTATGCAACACATGCAGGGAGATGTGGAGGTCTTTGGACTGAAGAGGATGGGAACCTAAATGGGAAGCAACAAGAGAGGCGTATAGGTCTTTTGACATTTGGCTGCTCCTGCTTTACTGTTCAATGGATTCAAACCTGAGAATGTCACTATTTGCATCAGGAAATGACATCTCCATTCCTCCAAGTCTTGTCTTGAACAACCTTCAGTTGCAGAGGAACTCACGGGGGAATTTTGCTCCCTAAGAATTTGTCATGGTCAGTAGGAAATATGGTCATACCCGGCTGGATCAGTTCCCCATGAGGAGGCAGAAATACAACTGCATTCTCAAATATCGCGGGTACTTCACATCTCCAGTTGGTCTGATGAGGTGTGACAACTGTAATTGCCACATCTCCCGCCTCTTTGTTGAGTTCAATTAAGTCTGATTCTAGCCCTGACCCCTGATCTTCATTACACTGCAAAAACTACACCACCCTCCTTAGGTGGCAGTCCTGCTTATCTACCTAGCTGATGTTTTGGAACAATTGTCAGGATTCCTCAAATTGATTCTATATGGCCAGAAAAATAAGTACTAACACAAAAACTGGTTTTGCTGACTAGAGTCTGATCCTGCTTGCCCTCTGCATCCTAAGCAGTATTTTTGAGATTAAGGATGAGTAGACCTCAATTCATATAGAATCATGAATTCGTTGAGTTGAGCCTTGAGTTGGAATGGACCTTCAAAGTTTATATAGTCCAACCCCTCTACAGTAAGCAGGGGCATCTTGCAATCGAAGTTCATTGTGGTCATTGCTTAAGCTAGCTATGGCTCCTTCACTCCCAAATCAAGAGCACCAAATCATGAAATGTTGGCAGGGATGCAAAATGAATCCCTCACAGTTGCTTGCTTTCATGTGAAGCTGTGCATGCACACAGTGAATTTGTAATCTTTTTTCTTTGATTTTCTTTTTTTTTTTTTTCTTTGCAGCTCTTGCTGTGACTGCAGTACTATCCTGGCAAGCTGCTCTTGCAAATCCCAGTGCTCCAGTCACTCTGTTTCTTGCAGCCCAATCTTGAAGCCCGAGCTCCTGTTAAATCCAGGGACCTGGCACTGGGACCTGGCAATTTTGTGAATCTGACTCTCAGTGACATATCACAACAATCATGTGTTTCCTGTTTTGGGGACAAGTGGCTTTAGCTCAGGCATCTCACCATGTGCGGGCTATGGATGTCCCTCAGAGGACCATTTCCTATGTCTCTCATCCCCATCCCTGCCAAGCCAGGGGATGGTAGGAGTTAGACTCTGCCTTGTCATGAGACATTGTCCTGCCACAGCCCCCAGGACATCCATATGACCTTGTGCACTCATTGCTGCCACTCCAGATGTCAATATGGCTCCTCTCTTTTGTTTCAGCTGTGGCTTGGCTTTCTCAGGCTACTGCATCTTGGAGGCCTTTTCAGCAAAATGGCTGATTCATCGCCTCCTTCAATCTGGGCTTCAGAGGAAGCATGTCTGGTTTCACTGTAATATGTACCTGCCAGGGCAAAACCAATATGTGACTGTGTTTCATGGTTCCTAATGGCCATGTTTTCCACAAGAAAAGAGCAGCACCCCTTCACAAAGCAGTAGCTGCTTGGGGAGCCCCAGTTCCAATCAAAGGCTTTTATTTCCCTGTCTTTTCATATACCTGCAAGATTCCAGAGGCCCCGACACAGCTTTTCTTTCCATAGCCCAGGGATTTTCTTAAGCATTGCATATTTATCTCAAGCACCAGAGTTAGTTACATACCACTGCCCTGTACAGAAATGTATATATTTTCACTTCACACTCACATTGACTCTGCCCATCTGCCACAGCCTTGTCCATCACTCTTGTGGAGAGCACCTTGAGCTCTCTGGCTTTTGTCTTGTCTTGCTGCCCCAGGTTCTTGTCTTGCAGATCCCTGTGGCATGATGCTGTCCACTACTGTTTCTACATCTTGTTCCTCATTGCTGGCGTACTTGTTCCTCACAGCACAGACAGCTCATCAGGCTGATTTTATGGAGTTAAAAGCAGGTTTTTTTCATGACAGTTAGGTTTCGGTATTCCCTCTGGTTTTGTTCTTCTGTCATATGCATGGCATCGGAGCATCACTCTGCAGACATCTATGCTCCTCTGCTCAAGCAAAAGCCCTGTTGATTCTGTGTAGACCAATGGCATCCCTGAGCAATTTGTCCCAAATCCCAATTAGAACTCAGTCTTTATTCAGAACCCCAGTTGACCAATTCCTCCTGCCTTTCCAGCATCCCTCTCTATTTTCACATGCTATTTGTAGTCTTTGCTAAATACCATATCATTTATATATTTAATACAAAACACAGTGATATCCCCTTGGTCTCTGCCATGCCATTTTGCAGAGTGTTAACCCCACAAACGTCTGGCAGCTATTGCAAAGAGATCAACTCCATCCCAACTAGTTGTTCTTAGGGGGAAAAAAGCAACTTCCCAATTAATTTTTTTTTTTTTTTTTCTGGGCAAGACTCAAAGGATTTCTTTCATCTCTAAATTGAAAGTTAAATTGTGACATCTCTGTAGTGGGGGTCAAAAGCGTGTTTCAGCTATGAAAGCAGGAGGGGAAATTCTTGGATAAAGATGCCTCTGTGCAGTGAGGGGGAAAAAGCAAAGCTATGGTCCTGCACATCAGAGATTTTTTTTTTTGAGGATGATCCAGAATAAGGGCAACATATAAGTTTTCTTGGCAGCCAGGTGAAAAGTTATGAAAGACATGGAGCAGTCAGAAGCTTCTCCTTGTGTTAATCACCTTTGGTTATGACATGTATTGTGTAAGGACCCTGAGACCCTTCATGGGCATATCTGACTGTTCCCACTGCTGAAAGAGAAGATTTTTTCCATCACAAAGCAACAATTTGGGGAACATTGGTAATTTCTCTTCAGTATTTTGTCATGGATGGTTGAAATTCTAAAGGAACAAAGACCCTAGTTTCTCACCTTGTAGCTGATCTCTCTGGTCGTGCTAAACCTAAATGCTTGCTCAGATTATGTTCAGTCTCTTCTGCTCACCCTTAAAGGAAATGGGGAGATTTTCAGTGAGACTTGTCAATTTTGCACTAAATCCTAACTATAAGACATTGAGATCAGTCCAACCCAAAGTTACTACAGGGGATGAAAGAGTGTGCTCCAGAAAGATCAGATAGGGGTATATTGAAGGTACCTCCCCCATGCCTTACCCTCCTGGCACACAGAGAGAGTTTGGTTTCTAAACATATCACTGATGAATCAGATGTTAGCCCAGCCCATACTTGCATTTTGTGCAATTAAAATGGGCATTATGTTGATAGTGGTGATTATGATCTGTTAAAATAGTAGTTAATGCATTTTTTTATATTGTCCCTTCACTTTATGTGCCTTTTGCTTACCTGCTTTTCATGCCTACAGTTAATTGAAACACTGGAAATCCCTAATCCTATAAAGCTGTGTTTCAAATCATTCCACAGCAAATTTTGCATGCCAAACTCATCAGCAGAAACATTTCTCAGAAGGAGAGCTAGGACCAGTCAAAGTCAGAAGTACCCACCACCACCAGGATCTTTTATGACTGATCCAAAAGTCTAAGCCAATGCAATCATGAACTGAGGGTGCACCTCAAGTTAAGTTGGTTAATCAGTCTGCGACAGATCAGATGCCAACCCAAATTCCACATCCTACATAATGATTTGAAATCCCCAAGAAGTCCTAAACCAGTCTTTTATCAAACCCTGTGACCTTTAATCATTACTCAGGTGCATGCTGTGTTGAACACTGCACCATTCACAATGGGACATTTGATGTCACTGTGGCAGATAAATGCAAGCATTTAGTGAATATGATAGCCAGAAAATCAGTTAGAATTTTATTTGATTAAAAAATAGAGTTTTCTGAGAAAGAGAAAATTCAGTGTCTGTTTATGTGTAACCAGGGGTTTTACATGTAATGAGTCTCCTTCCAGGTGCTTCTATGTAATTAATTCATCTACCAAATCGAGGAATAGAAATCTTGGGTCTCTCCCCTCACCTGGGAGGTGGAGAGGCACAAAGGCTACCTGTGCACGTCTGGACACCATGAACCTGCCTGTGGCTGGCAGACACAGACCACCACCTCCAGGGTAGTCAGTAGATTTAAAGCCTGGGTGATGTGGGAGACTCCTGGGTCTCATTAGGATCCTCTGAAGCAGGGCTGTGAGCTACTGGGGCACCCACAGGAGCAGACACTCACCAGAGGCTTCTTGGAAATGGTGTTGATGTGAGCAAGCCAGCACCTCACACCGTGCAGAGATATCAGTTCTCATTTCCTTCCTCTTTTCCAGGGACAGAAACAACCAACCGCCTGCCTGCCGTACACAGGCCTGTGCCCTTCTCCTCTGCCCTGGTGTGAATCACACCGATGGCTGCCCAGGGTGAGAGGAGTCACCGCAGAAATCCCTCTGGCTAGCCCAACATCAGGTGGTCATGAGAAACCTGGGTCAGACATGGTGCTCATTCATTTCTTCACAACCAGAAAGGCAGCAGTAGCTGGTATTTTATTTGCCAATAGCTAGCTCATGGTTGATGCAAACAAAGCTGGAGGCCAGCTCCCTGTGCTTGGGAAGAGATGTGGCAGAGTTTGTCTTCATGCTTTTTGATCCCCATCAAAAATTCCTTGGGATTCCCAGTTGTCTGTGAAGCCTGCTAATGGAAGACTTGAGGAGCATCTCTTCTGTGCAGAACCCATCTGCCTTGGAGCTGGATGGGCAGGGCTGCCTGGTGCCCATGCTCTCTTCTGGCCTTCTGAAGGACATGAGTCAGACCAGCACACACATGGTCCACGGCACAGGAAAAAGCACCATAGCTACAGCTAAGCAGTTACAGTACTATAAACATCTAGATATGCACAAATGTTGTTTTCTTCCTGAATTTTACTTTAATGGGACAACCAGTTTGAACCAAGAACTGTCGAGGGCAGGTAAGTACTGAGAAATTATCAGGATTTTTTGCACTTACAGCAACAAAGGAAACCTCTGAGACATTAAATCTGGTTCCTCGGAGCCAAAGACAAAAGCTCACTACTTACATTTCAGAGTGCTTTCTAACAAGGGAGTTGGGATAAATCAATTGTGCTCATATCTGGCTTTTTTTTTGCTGGCTGAACTGACTTTTAATTAAGTCAAGGTAGTTAACTCACTCACGGAGGCAAGACCAGATAAGCCGTTCTGATGTTGTGAAACAAAGGTTTTTATTCGTCATATGTTAACTTCAGACCTATGTAGAAAAGGAATTAGGAGAAACTGCTGAGAGACATAATTATCCCATTTATTTGAAATTGTTTTAATGACTGTATTCACTCAAATGCAGCAGTAATATGGGGAAGGCTGAAATGTCAGGGTGCCAACATTTCTTTTTCCTTTGTGTCTAATCCCTGAGGTGATTTATTTCATGATGGTACCATGTATAGAAAGACATCTTTCAATGTGTTTTCTTTATCAAAGAAAGAATTGGCTAATGTGTGTTCACAAACTTTGGTGATCACAGAGTACCCACAGAAACTGCACAAATCATTGGTTGCAAATATCAGGCAAAACAGTATTAATTCTATCTAAGAAGCTTACATAATTTCCCATATGAAAAATCAGGGAGGAGAGGAAGGGCGAACAGGGTGCCCAGAGAGGTTGTGGATGACCCCTCTCTAGAGGTTTTTTAGACCAGGCTGCGTAAGGCACTGAGCAACCTGGTCTAGTGGGATGTGTCCGTGTCTATAGCAGGGGGGTTGGAGCTAGATGATCTTTAAGGTCCCTTCCAAACCATTCTATGATTCTATGCTTTTATTATTTATTCCTAGGAAATATTTATGTTGTATGCCACAGATCAAGTAAGTATAAAAAGGCTGGAAGATCTGTATTTAAAATAACATGTGTACTCACCATATTTTGCATATTAGTGAAGGAAAATACTTCTTCTTTCCAGCTAAAAGGATAGTTTCCATTCTAATCAGAACTGTGTATTTATCCAGCCTCTTATCTGACTTTCAGAATGCCATAAAAGTACTAGTAACCCACAAAAATTACTTTTTCAGCTAAAATGAGAAGTCGGACACTGACAAAAATAATAGTTGCTGTTCTCACTTTAAGTTCCAAGTATTTCTCTCTTCTTTTTTTTTTTTTTGAGAAATTCATACCCTATTTTAATAAAAAGCAAAAGTAAAATTAGCAATTGAGTAGCAACCTAAAAGGCATCTGTGTGATAAGATGGGAAAATTTGGGCAAGGTCTCTTCCCTCTGCTGAACTGCCTGACTTGGCTGATGGGAGACAGAACATTCTCTCAATCTACCCCAACCTCATTTTTCAGAGGAAAAGAAGTTGAAACTTAACAGCTGTCATTTGAATGTATTTTGAATATCAGACCCAGGTTTTCACCACTGAGCCTATTGCCCAATTAACATTAGCAAAGTCACCCCGATAGAGTTTCACAGGAGACCACAGGCAGGATGTCTGCAGCCGTGCAAGCCTCACCACCATCAGCCATTTGGACAACTCTTCGGCCAAGCTCTCAATGTTCAGATTTCAATCTCTGTCTTTGAATCACTATGCTTTTTGAGCTCATCAGGTTTGCAACTCAGCAAAGCTGCATGATTATAGATGCTAAAATAACATTCTCTATGGTTTGTTCCCAGTGAGAAGTGCCTTTTATAAAGCTTTGATAGTCTGAAAATAACCAGGCTGTGAAGATTGAACTGTTGGTTTTTTTTCATATCACACCAAATCAAAATCCCCCAGTTACTTTATACTTCCTTAATTTGATTTTTCAAATCAGTCAACTTTTGATGGCCTCACATCTTGCACTGGTTCTAGGATGCACATTCAAGATGCACCCCTGAATTCCCTGTGTATCCTGTATCATCAGATCAGACATCTCTATCCAGTTTCCTTCTCTGAATTGCAAGCAAATCTGGAAATCTTCATTTGTAACACACGTGCCTTGCAAAGCAAATACAGCTGAATGGGGTTTTCAGTTATGGTGTGTTTCTGGAGCATGTCTTCATCTGGCTCTGTCTGGTAAAACAACTGTCTGGTGCCTTCTGGTGCCTGAATGCCAGCATCTCATGGCAGATACCACAACACAGCATTCTGGCCCAGCAGTTACTGATCTTCAAGGTATAAAAACAACAGTATGAAAAACAAAGCTTAATCCACAGAGGAAACGAAGGCCATTTAATAGAACATGCTGGCAAAATATATGTCTAAAAAGAAAATTGAAAACAGATATTAAATCTATTAGTGGAGTGGAGCCCATAAGAAAACTATTCACAATTGTAACTGATTTGAAGATTCAAGATGTGGCATTTTGCATGTAATCTTTAATGTTCAAACAGTAACAACAGCTACTTTTAAATAAGGGTTATGAGAAACAGAAGTGTCAGTGAAAAGGCATTACGAGGGCAGAGATCTAGAAATGTGCTTCTTCCAAGAGCCAGAAATTTTTTGAGTGAGGACTGCAAATACCCAGCTACTTGTGTAACTCTGCCTAAGTAACATGCCGTTCAGGTTCTTTTACAAATCTGTCAGTTTTAGTGTTCCGGGGATAGGATTTGCAATCAACACCTAGAGGGAAAGAGAAGTGGGGAAGAGTATAAAAAAGATGGACGGAAATGAGAGCCACGTGCTCATGTGCTGGAGCTTGTGAAGATATGAAACTTCACGAAACCAGTCTGTTTCTATGGCCAGAAGGCTCCCAAAAGTCAGGTCAATGAGTAGGCAAATATTCACCAGCCTGGGAGCCAGGGGAATGATTACAACATCGGCTGTCCCACGCACCATTGCTAATCAAGGTGCTTAAAATGCAAAAACCTGCTCATCTACATCACAAAGGAGATCACTTCTAGGATTCAAAGAGGGGAAATTATTTGGTTTGGAATATCTCTTTATAGAAATGCTCAGAGCTAGAACAGAATATGGAGATAAGCACCCAGTTTTTCAGGGACAAATTATAGATAGATAAGGTCTGAGTTATAGTTCACTTGTGTAGTAGGGTAATTCCTTGAGTCCCACGTTGGATTTAAATCAGACAAGCTGCTGCATTCTGTTGAAATACATGAGTCAGGTCTTGGTGAAAACTGAGTGAAATCCCCCGGGGATTTCTTCTATGGGCAGCAGAGACCTTGGGATGAGAAATCCGCAAGATCTGAGGTGGTGCAGGGCAGAGAGGACCGATAACCTGAGAAGGAGGGGAATACGGCAATTTAAGAGGAAGTACAGCAGTGTATATTAACTAAACTACATCTTCCTGTAGAGTTGTCTTATGCATCTGCTGTTTCCACCTCCTAAGTGGGACTGTGTGTGCAGGAGGGCAATGTGGTCCAAGTAGTTTCATCAGGATTTGACTCTGAAACTTGCTAGGCTCCCCAGGATGCAAATCCTATTTTAGTCTTTTTTTCATACAGCCCAGACAGTCATATTTAGTTTGCAAATGCAAAAAAAATTTAATTTAGCCATTCTAAATACCCACATTAAACATTGCCACACTCTTAATTTTTTTCTATAGTAGTAGTCACTAAAATCGCCATTTCAAAGTGTACTAAAAATATGTGAGAATTTTAGTGCTCATGAAAAAATACCTTTCATCCCTGGAGACTAAAATCTTTTATATCCAGAGTTACAGCAGGGACATCAGAGGTGATGACAGCACGGATTCATCTCTGCCACTCTAACCATATGTCTGAATCAACCCTGACTGCAAGCCAGCCCTTCTGGTGTTGTAACCAGATAAGGACTACAAAGAACCGTGTTGGCTTCCTCCCAGTTTGTCCCATATTCGACCACATTGCTGAGGAAAAGAGCTAAGATAACAAATCTCACACAGCCATAGGACAGCTATCAAATGTCACTAGTTTTGATCACTACTGTGCTGGATATACTGGTTTTGATTACTGTTACACAGCGTCTCAGGCATGTTTAAGAAGTGCTAGGCTTGCCTGCAGGCTATCTATTGAATGGATAGGACAATTTACTTTTATCGGTAGCTAAAGGAAGAACCTCCAAAATATGAAAACAAACTGTTAGGATTTTACAACAACATATACAAGAGTCTTTTAAATAGAATACATGGTAGTCACATTTTACAAAAAAGTTCTTAAAAAAAAGATCCACATGGGCAGCCATGTCATGCGGTGGGGGTAGATTAGTTATAACTGCAGACTAACCAACAACCAAGGAATGTCATCAACAACAACAGCAACAAAATCAGCACAGCTATTATCCACAGATCTCCAGAGCAGATTTGTTCCAGTCCAGGCTAGCAAAGTCCAAATGTGTGAATAAGGGTATGTACCTGTACCTTGCATTTTTTCAAGATAGTACCCACATGTGCTGGGAACAGATCAGGCAGAGTGCACATCTATCGCACTAGGGGCACCTGCACCTTGGTCCTGCCAGGAGTCTCCCTTTGCTTCACCTCTCATCTCTCTGCCACAGTACCTTGATGCATAGGCTGAGAGAACAAACATGGGCAAACCTGCTGCTGACGGTCCTCAAAAGATCTTGCACTCGTTAATGGAGAAGAGCTTCCGCCTGTTCTGCCTTTTGGCTTGGTTGACTGCTGTCCGCACGGCGTACTCGAACACCTGCTGCACCCCTCGGTTGCTGAGGGCAGAACATTCCAAGTAGCCTTTGGCTCGCACATCCTGGGCAAGGTGCTTCCCATCTATCGCACTGATGCAGGAGGAGCGGTAGGGCCCCATGTCGCGCTGGTCGGTCTGAGTTGCCACTACCAAAACAGGGATGCGGGGCAAATGGGTGCGGATCTCACCGATCCATTTGTTCCTCAGATTTAGAAAGGAATTGTGGTTTGCCACTGAGTAGCACATTAACACCACGTCTGCCTGTTGGTATGAGAGGGGGCGAATGCTTTTGAAAGCGTCACTGCCAGATGTGTCCCAAAGACCCAGGCTAATCTGTACACCATCCATGAAGACATCCACTCCAGTATTTTCATATACGGTGGGTCTATAGTCATCTGGAAAAGTCTCAGAGGTGAAACGTACCAAGAGAGATGTTTTTCCCACTGCAGAGTCTCCCACCAGGACACACTTGATTGAATCCAGCATTTTATTGATGTTCAGGGCCAAAAGCACCGTCTCAGTGCAGCAGGAGTAGGATAGACAGATGATGTGGTCTCAGAGGTTTGCTAGATAACTTCCATTTGGTGAGAAAACATCCAAATCTTCTCAAGACCTGACTGGGTGACTTGAATGCAAAATCCCCTTTTCTCCCACACGGCTGTGTTGCTGTCAGTTTTAATCCTTCAGTGAGTCAAGTGCTGTTTCTGGAAGAGTAAAAGTAAAATGTAACATTTATATAACCCACAGAGAACAGGTTACTGTCCTTCAAGATAAAGATGCCTGGATGTATTTTGGATAGCCACAGGGAGTACCCAGCATTGAGGATGCTGAACCTGGCTGTCCCTTCTCAGCTAGCTGTATGTACAGCAGCCATTCATATAAATATTCTTCTTGCTCCTCTGGGGCATATCAGTCCTACCACCGCAGCCATTCTCCACTGACACCAAATATTTTTTCCCTCCAATAGTCTAAAAGTTCTAATAAAATCAATTTATCTATGGTATAACTGCTACTAACCTCCATTTCGTGAGGTATTTTCTGCCTCCGATGGTCACCAAGGCTGCTAGAATCGTGATCCCTCTTAAATGATCAAGGCAGGTTTCCTTGAAAATGTGCCCATGTTCTCTAGAAAAAACCCTGCACTAACAAAAGAATCTGACTATTTAAGCAATCCTACAATAAACAGTAACACAGAACCACTTGTGACAATGAGGAAGAGAAGACTTCAGGTATGAATTTCAAGTGATATGAACCTTAATGTTTTCCAAAAGCAAAAATGCAAAAAAAGTACAAAATTTTTCTTACAAATCACTTTCAACAAGCAAGAAGCACAAGCCAAAGAAAACCACACCTCTAGCACTTGCACAAGTTGAGCAATTTCATTTGAAGGGGATACAGCTGCCCTGACATTTACTCAGTTGTAAAACTGAACTGAGAGTAACTCTTCAGAATATATAATTGCTTTTGAGCTCCTGCCAGCTTTCAGTCAAAGTTTCCTATCTGGAAAGTGTTTGCCTCTTCCTCACTAGCTGCGTGTGAGATTCACTGCTCACACAAGGCCACATGCAAGATGCCATGAGAATCACTATCTGCTAAAATGAAGGCAAATTAGTTCTGCTCAACAGAAGTAATTTTAAAAGTATCACTGCACAATTTCAAAATGTCCCATGTATGTTACACAAATAATATGCTTCTGTCTCCTTCATATATGAAGAGAGAACTGGCAGCTAAAGGTTATTTACACAGAAGTGAATGTCGGACACAAAAACCAGATAGTCCACATTATCACACCACTCTCTAGTTTCCCAACTCCCACCACCAACATCCCTCACCCACATTTCTACTCCATTCAAAACTTCAGCTGACTCCATCAGGGGATAAAACAAAAGAAAAGAAGAGAAAAGCCTTAGACGTGGTTAGAGGGGGTGTTTTACATGTGCTGACAACTGCTACTGGTAATCCCTCTGCTTTCATTTTGTGCTGAGGCAGGGCCCTACCTCCCGTCATGACACTGGGAACCTGCATCTCTGCCATCCAATGCACCATCTGAAAGAAGATGTGCCAGCAGCTTGGCCAAAACACATTGCTTTATAGAGGAGGCACCAAGCCTTCCAGACAGTCCTCATACGTACTTTAGTTACTGGTTCCTAGAGGAGTCATTGCAACAGATGGCACTTCCTGGTCTGCCAATGCAACCCTGCTCTCACCATCTCCGCTCACTTCTAGGAAGTGAGATGGAAGCAGAGGCCACTTTGCAGCATTCCTGCTGGCTGCCAGGAAACAAACTGCTTCATGAACTTGACTTTTGGTGGCAGCAGCTGGAAATTTTCTTGTAAGGATTCAGTAGGTTTGACTCCACCATCTCTCCTTCCCTATTCCCCAAACAAGCTCTCAAGGGAGTTAAAGAAGCCATTTACAAAATATATTTATGAAAAATTCAAAAAGTATATGCAGGATATAGCATTCCAATTATTTAAATGCATTATCGTATTTCTTTCAGGGTATTCTATTTCAAAATTGTTTCAATGGTACAGTCTGAAAACACCTCCATTTACCTCAAGCAATAGCATGTGATGCAGACAAAGCTGCATGCTCCTGGGAGAAAGTGAGCATCTACCAAGTCTCCTATTCAGAACAAACCTTTCCTTGGTGCAAGATGTCCTTAATGCCTTCAAGCTCATTGTTTTGTCTAAGTTTGAATGTGGGGAGAGAATAAGGACATCCAAAGCACAATTTTTGCTAGTTCATAAATATTTCATTATTATTCTGGTTGATTATCAGATCTGATTACGTTGGCTGTTAATAATATAAATTATTAAATACTGAAGAAGATATCAAGGACTAGTAAATAGGCTTAGTCAATGCACACAACAGGAGAAGTTGAAATATTCCACCACAACAGAGCAGAGTTCTTTTCAAAGATATTGTTCTACCTATCATTGTTCTCAAATAATATTGTTCTACAATCCATTGATGAGTAAAAGAAACCCGTATATGAAAAAGTTCCCATCCAGGTCCTGTGGACAAATTGCCATCAGTAGTCCTGGCTTTTGTTCACAGCCATTGGGACAACACATGCCTCCATATGTCATTGGGACAACATATGAGCATATTGAAAATATATTTTAAATTATGTATATCCTGTCCTTGAAGGACCCTCAGGGTAAGAGCAGTATTCTTGCATGAAAATAATTAAGCAAGTTTACTTCAATTAAAGATTTTTACTTAAAGATCAAGAAAATAATATCCTTTAAAACACAGTACTGAGCACTTCTACATCTCATTAGTCAATCAGTCAAGTAAATATTTGCAAAAACTTTGGTTCATTTCTCTCATACTATGTACTACTGTCTTGGCATGATTGTACAGCATGCTATGCCAATTATAAGACTACACAAAATCTTCTGATCACAGGTGGTTGGGTCTAAGCTGCTGATGGATGGGGTTTTTTTCCCAACAATTTGGTTTTCTAAAATGTACTAATTTTATCAAGTCCAGTTTTGGTCTGAAATTAAAGATATAAAACTGCATCTTGTTTTACACTACTTTGGTTCAAGTTTCATCACTTGTAACAAGAGAAGATTTTGTTTGAACAATACTGTGAGAGGTTTTATGATATCATTAATTATAAGACTATATGTCTAAGTCTGATGCAGTCATTCTGAATAGTGGCCTTTAATAAACTTTGATATTAGTGACTTTTGATAAATTTTGAGATTAGCTTCAAAGAAAATTCTTGCAGTTTTAGACTGAGCAGTATCTTATCATTTATGTAACAAATGCTTTCCTATCTTTGTTCCTTCCACCTTTGGAATACAGAACCTTGGCACTGGTGTGTGGTTATAGACCCCTCAGACTTCAACATCAATGTGCACACCAGAAGCCGTGCAAAAGCCACTCTCCAGGCACTGCCTGCCCTGCACCCCACCCCAGCAGTCTCATCCAAGTAAATGCCTCAAATTTGATCACTGCAGAATATGACACAGAGAAGGTGAGAGGTGTTATTGATCCATAATGTAAGGGGAAGAGGAAAGGAGCACAGCAGTGCCAAGGTCTTTGCAGGTGGAGTGTTGTCATGAATATCTATCCCACTAAAAGCTAATCTAATGTCTGTTGAAACAACTCTACCAACAAAAGTCAGCAGGGCTACTTGTAACTGGAGGGGTAAATTTATCAACTGAACCAAATCAGATTTTCATTTACACCAGCAGTGCTTCTAGCATCTACTATAAGATCACTATGAGAGTGGCTCACTTGAGCTGAACATCTGCAGTGGAAGGACAGTGTCTTATGATTGGGGAAAATAAAAAGCGTCAGGAACACCTAATTTCAAAATGCCCAATTTCAAAAATTGGATATTGATGGGATTTGGAAGGAATTAGTTCATATGTAAACAAACAATGCACACAAGACAACAGACCCTTAGATCGGGTAGCCACTAAATGCTTCTGAGAGTTAAAACAATTAACATGCTAACTATTACTGCCATTATCCAGTCCCTACCACAATTACAGCTCTGTGCAGTTCCTGTTGATATCAGGATAAGTGCAGGCTAATTTTTCAGTTTGAGCACCATGTATGCTAGCTCTCAAAGAGACCTGATGTCGTGGAGAAGTTAAAATATGCATGTTGATAAAAAAAGTTGAAAATCACTGCAGAGTCTTTCACTCGCTGTGTGATTTTTGAATGCACATATTATCTTTGCCTGTCCACATTACTCCTGTAAGTGCCACCTCACCCTAAGATAGGGCCTGCAAAAGAGCACCACAGCTCTTTTCTATCACATTCATGTAATCACTGATCCTCCTAACCACTCAGTGGTTGAATAAAACCTCTCCTTGCATAGTTAGAGAGGAGAGGAAGGAGAATGGGGAATACGCTCAGTAACCAGAACAGCATACATTTTTACTCCTTTGGCTCCATGGGTGCAGTGTGCACTTTGGGGCATGGATGGGGTCTGAGAACAATTGTTAAGGAAGAGGAAGGCTGTCAGTAAATCAAGAAGGGCCGGAGAGGCTGTTGCCAGCTTAGGGGCTGCACTCAGAAGATGCATCAGGGAGATGACTGGCCCCTGTGATGGAGACACTATGGCCACTGTGGATCCAGTCTGGATTCTCAGCTAGATCACCAAGTTGCCAAGGTCATGTTCCTTTGTTTACAACTCTGTTGGTGGCTGTACTTGTTCCATTTAAATACAAACCTCCAGACCAGGCTGCACAGGCCTTTGCTGCCGCAGCTTGGGGCAGCTGGAAAGGAACAGTTTCAAGAATGCAGCAGGTCTGTCAGAAAATGGCTGATTGCTGCAAAGTTATCTGTCATGCATTCATGAAGCTCATGCTTTGACATTTGAATTAGCTGCCTCCTGGTTTATAGACTCATTTTAAGACAATTTTCATCCATAGCATTAAGTGGTTTGCCAGCCTAGGAAAACAGCCTCTCTCTGCCTCAGACAGCATCAACTTTTCAGTCCATAGTGACATTCGGTGGAGGTACCAATGCTGTGAAATAGAACTGGCTCACAGCCTGTACCTTTGCAAGGTGCTCCACATTTTCCCCAGACTACCCTACCAAGAAGTCATCATTCAACTCACTCACTTTCCAAGTAGTCTACCACAGGACTATCTTTATTCTCTGGCCCATGAGTAAGGTTATTTTACTGGCAGAGTGCTTCAGCTGTGTAATTCCTTTATGACAATGGCAAGTTAATCTGTCTTTCAACATGTTCTCATATTTTAAAGAGCTGAGAGGATGCCTCAAAACCTGGATAAGAGCTTTTATATATATATCCTTATGTACAATCTTAACTGGAATGGTTTCCCAAATTTAGAAGAGTAAGCAACATGCAATGAACCTATATATTTAAAGTTGTGATGTCTCTAAAACAATTTGCTTCCAGCATTAAAAAAGGTTTAGAGGTTGAAACTTAGATTTATTTTCTTTTACTCCCTTATTCACAAAACTGAAATCCTGTTCCTGTTTTCAGACTTCAGTGCTTCATTTAAAAAAAAAATTAAACTAATTTTTCTTTTTACATTTCTTGTTTATGAAATTTAATTAAGTTTCTCAGGAGACTTTGCAAAAAATTACTTCTGGATCAAGACCTGAAAATTTAAACCACAATTTCTTTCTCTGGCAGTTGTAATGAAACTAAAGAAAATTATTTATGATCAATTACTCGGACATCTTGCCAACCTTATTATTAGCAAGGGAAGTCAAGTCATCAGATTTAAAGGAAATTCTCTCATACTAAGCCTGAGGAATCTTGTTATAAAATAATGACAAATACAGACCAATGCTTTTCAGAAGATGAAGTTGTTTAGAAGATCATGTTCTAATAAGGGGATGAAAGATTTCCATACATAGAAAATGTAAATATTTATACACACGCTTACATACTGCACATACATATAAAGGTGTATAATGAAATACCTTAAATTGAAAATTTCTAGTTGATTAATGTTAGTATCTATAATTACTACATCGAAACAATGGGTAATGATGTGCCTAAAGATCTATTTTTTTTACTACAGTCACTGACAAAACTAACTCTCATTTCAATTCAACAAAAAAAATATTATTTTACCTTCAAAACCCTTTATGTGTGACTAATCACACCTTGATTCAGCTACTTACAAGCTAAGCATGTACACAATTATTAGAACCACTCCAAAAATCAACGCCTCCATTGGAAGACTCTTAAGTATTGAATCAAGATCCTAAATTCCGTAGAAGTCAATGAGATATTGCAGTGCTCAGTGCCTGCTTTTAAATTTAAGCCACAATAAGGCATTTTCGAAAGTGAACAGTTTTCAGTTAGACGCTGCATCCTCTTCAAATTAAAACTGGGGAAAATCAAGTGTAGGAAAGTAACCGCTTCACAGAGGACCCCTTCTCAATCTGATCCAATCTCCTCCAAAGTGAGGAGCCCAAAGTGTATGTCATGCCCAAAGTGTAGCATATCCCTTTGCGCTTCCCAAGCCCTTCCCTTCTACAAGGTACTGTGTATGTTACCTTCTTTTCTCACTCTTCTCTGTGACAATTCTTCTCTGCTCTAAAACAGAGAAGAAACTCTTCTTAAATCTGACTACAGACACAGCCGCTCATGGAGCAGCTGGTGTGCAAACTTCACACATGTATGTGCAAGCACAGAAGTTTGCCATCTGTCTGTCTGTGCTCCTTCATAGTCTGTGTGATTTTGCAAACATGCATACACACATATAGATGCGTACATAGATATATATATATTCACCACTGACATAGAACTACTTTTGGGTCCAGATGGGGGAACAGATACTCTTGCAGATGAACACAGTTAAAGCACTACACGGTAGTTATAGCACTGTCACATGTACCTATTTATTATATATATACATATATATGTATATATACACATATATATAGTTATAGCACTGTCACATGCACCTATACCATGGCACTCTATTTATCTAAGTGTCCTGAGGGTTCAAAATTAAATTTCCACCCAAGTCCAACCTTGTAGCCAAATTGAAGGACTGATACTATAAAATGTATGATATTTCAGTAATTTACTTCAATGAGACTACTCTGTGTGTAGAATTATTCACACGTGGCAATGTTTGCAGCTTTGGGCCCCAAACCACTTCAAATTTTTCATGCCACATCCTCTTTGAACAAGGTTCACCTTTCTTGAAGTTTGAAAGGAATCAAAAATGTACCTACAATGTATTTTGTAGATTTTTTTTTTAAATGGGTTTAACTCTTCAAAATCTCCTCACATTTTTTTGGTTCTTAAAATGTGAAGTCCTCTTTTTATTTACAGCCTCCAGCAATGATTGTGTACTTCCAGAAAGTATGGCTCTTTTCCTATTTCTCTTTGGGGCTTTTTTGACCATCTGCAGATGCAGGCTTAATCATCATGAAGCCCTCTCTTAAACAACTAATATCTATTAGTTTTAAATAAGCATTTGTAGAATTATGCATTATTTGCTAGACTGGATGCATACAAGTGTGAATATATTTCAATATGTCAAAAAGACTGAAAATCAATCTGTACATTTTTCAAGACATTGCAATAATGAATCTATACATCCACATACAAAAAATCTGACATCCTTGAGACAAGTATGTGTTTGTTTGTCTACATAAATGTATAGACATGCATATATACATAAATGGATGCTTATTCATTTGCAGAAGTCTTTCCTCCAGATTGCTAACCAAAACAGACATATATTCAGTGCAAGATACTTTACTATAATTTGAAATCCTGCATACACACCTTGCATGAAAGAATGGATGCACTATTGAAATGAACGTGGTCTTTAAGTTGTTTTATTTCTACATATAGGCACATGTGTGTATGTGCGCGCACATGAAAAGAAATTACTATGGCGCTAAGTTTGGATTGGCAAGAACATGGTTATATAATTAATAGACGATAGTCTGTTAAATAAATTACATGATTATATATTGGAAATTATTACATTTCTACTGCATGTAGGGTATATATTTATGATACATTACAATTTTTTTGTTTTTAAGGAGATGTATGAATTTAGATTCAATCCTGCAGATGCATAACATGGGAAAATGTTAAAGTGGGGTGTCTGTGCTCTAACCTGGGTAGAACTGAGCTTGTCTGCACAGTATCTGCTCTTGAGGTGGTACCTTAAAATCTGACAAGTAATCAATATATAAATGTGAGTTATGCAGGTGGTATAACGCCCTAATCTGTGTTTTAAAGTCTTAAAAAATTTGTCGTACCATTTCTCCGTTGCCTTTCACAGATCCTTTGCAAGACCTCCAAGATTACTTTCAGAGCTCTACTCAGGTTTAACTTTGCTTTGGTTTTGTAAAATGCTTACCACAAAATGANTTTTAAGGAGATGTATGAATTTAGGTTTTTCCTGACGGATGCACAAAATGGGAAAATGTTAAAGTGGGGTGTCTGTGCTCTAACCTGGGTAGAACTGAGCTTGTCTGCACAGTATCTGCTCTTGAGGTGGTACCTTAAAATCTGACAAGTAATCAATATATAAATGTGAGTTATGCAGGTGGTATAACGCCCTAATCTGTGTTTTAAAGTCTTAAAAAATTTGTCGTACCATTTCTCCGTTGCCTCTCACAGATCCTTTGCAAGACCTCCAAGATTACTTTCAGAGCTCTACTCAGGTTTAACTTTGCTTTGGTTTTGTAAAATGCTTACCACAAAATGAGCCCAGATCTTCTCCCCCTAACCTTAGGGTGAGGAGAAGGAGAATCTATGTTCATTGAGTTATGTATTTGCATGAGTTTGATTTCAGTGGGAGGTAAAGGTGGCAGAGGGAAATATTAGTTAGAACAGAATTATGCAATATTCAATGGAAGATTATTTTTGCATATTTTGTGATAAGTATAAAATGTGTTGAATGTATAGCTGTTTTGAGCAGTCAATAACAATGCTTCAGTTGATTAAATCATTCAGAATAAGAACTTCTTGCTAAAACATAATGATTTAAATTCTTCCTAGGGAAGAAAGCAGATTTATTGCATGTAACTGCTCAGTTTTGCTATGATGGATGTTAAACTTCTTGAATTAATGAGCAGGGCTCCGAAAGTAAGCAACAATAATTTGGTTGGTTATTTATTATATTATACTAAGAAACTGGCTGGCAATTTTAGCTTTTCCCATTTGAGCTACCACCAACTAAAAGCTTTTTCTTGTGTCTGTACATATTAGCCTGTCTAAAATAATAATCTAGATTTCAGCCAGAGGGAAATAGTTAATTCTTAACTTTTGTCTGTACATGTACATCCATTAAAATGTTAAAAATTTGGAAGGTTTACTTTAAAATGGCTTCAATCACTTTACAAGTAGAAAGTACTATACAAAATATACAACTATAATTACTTCCCACATTTGTTGATTTAAGTTCTTTCTCTTTTAATTTGTTTTACATACTAAAAAAGGATCTGTCTTCCACAATCTCTCCCATGACTCGGTATTCATGCACTATACTCAGCATAAGGATAAAATAAGGGTTAATTTGTATTTACAGGACAGGTAGGAAATATTTTTACTTACTCTTTTGCCTCCCTAGATTTTCTTAACTGTAGTTAAGAATAAACTAAATTATGATACAATAAATGGGCATGTGGAAATCTCCCACATCAAACTGGCTGTGCGTTGTGCATAATTATGATTAAAGTCCAATTTCAAGTGAACATACTGCCAAGATTTCTTTTCTTTTCTGAAGTATCGTAAATGATACCTGGTAGTTCAGATTATACATTGATTTATATCTTACAACACCCATTTGCCAGAGTAGAATATACATTTCAGGGACATTTTTCTTTTACTTTTATCCAGTTCCAATCTAACCTTAATCTCTTGTCACTTTATACAAAGCATAATACTGCAGACATCACTGGGTCACATGGAATAAGTTAAGAGCAGAAAGGCACCTAAATTTTTACCACCAAAAGTAATATATAAATCCTTCTAATTCATTCTTCAGTATTTTAAGAAGTCATTTCAGATACTTAAAGCTGACATCACTTTGGCTTCCATTTGGTTTAGAGATCATGCAAAGTCCCAAAGTGCATTAAATCTTAATGCAGAATTTCTGGTTTTCAGTGGGAAGATTAGAAAATTTTCTTTGATATTCTTGATTTTTATATATTTTGCATTAAAATGATCACTTACAGGAGAGCTATCTCAGAACACTGCAAAAACATTTCCTGCAGTTTAATTTTGAATCCTGCATGGACTTGATTCAGATTCTGAGATATTTTACCCCATGGCTTTTCACCCAGAATTAAAACTCCACAGAGATACATGAATTGAAAACTCTGCATTTAAATTGATGGAAACAAATGAAATTATGTAAAGTTTTTTAAGGCAGATGTTTTGGAATATAATTTTATGATGAAAAAATGTGAGCATTTGGATGTTGAGGAAGTGAGTGAATATTTCAAGATGTCATTAGTTCAATAACTTTGAACTCAAAAGACTTTACCAGTTTTTAAGCATGGTCACTTAATGAAAGAAGGCAAGCTGCTTGTCCTCTTATATTCCCATCAACAAAAGGAAAGAATAGTTTTCTTGCTAACGTGAGAGGTCTGGTATTCCTTCAGTGACTGTGAGCACCGAAGATGATGAGAGCAGACTCCTAAGTATGCAGGTGTCTTGGTCTCACATTTTATGTTAGGAGACCCAGTCTTACCTGTTGTTTGACACAAACTAGGATAACCTTCAAAAGCAACATATTGTCACTCATGAGGAAAAGAGATATCATCAGATGGTACAACCACCTCAAACTGAGCGAGTGCCAGTTATTAGGACTTGGTACTCCATGCTCACATTTGTTACAGTTTGTAACCACAGCACTTCATGCTGGCTTCTGCCAGGAGAGATGTTTGTTCCCTTTCCAGCGCACACTGAGTGATAGACAACCATGTACCCCCACTGGGGAAACCCCCAAACCATAGCAGAACCCATGTGTGGTTTCCAGCAGGTTCGCACACTTTGACAGGTATAGACATGCATGCCAAGTTCAGCTCACCCTCATCCCTTATGAATTTACTCTTCTCTTTGGCTTCTGTAAAGGAAGATTAAATACAATTCCTTGTGGAAAAGAGATACGATGGAGAAACTGTAGCAAGTGATTGTGTAGGGTGGGAAAGTTCAAAGAAGCTGTAACCAACAGAGGGTCACCAGTACGGCCAGGCACAAGCAAATGCTCTCATAGCTGCCCTGTGAGGAACAGATAGACATACACAGTAAGGGGTCAAGCCATGTTTCCGGCTATCCTCCAGCTGCCATGCCAGCAGTGACAGCAATCCTGCAACACAGAACATGGACTGTGGTGACTAGTGCTCTCTGCTACTCAGGCAGCTGCTCATTTTTGACCCAATATACCAAGGCTTTGTATCCATGGCTTTCAGTGCTAATGCTCACTACAGAAATACAGAGTTTTTGCTGGCTCCAAATGGCACTGGCATTTAGAGTGAGGCTTTTGGTGGATTAGGAAGCTTTTCCAGTTCTTCCCGACATAAGAATTGAAGCACAACTGAATTCTGCTGAGCTCATATGAAATTATATTTGTTTTTATGAAGAATAGCTAATGGTGAACTACAGACACTAATTTTGATTGCTAACATCACTTTGTTGTATTTGTGAGATCTTCTTAGTACTTTAAAGTTGTGATGCTTTAATAATGGGCTTGAGACAGTTGACACCAACTTCATGCCGTAATTACAACACCAGGGTTATCCTATTTTTCAGCTGTAAGCTGTCCTCATAGCATGGAAACATCTGAAAACTGCTGATTTAATAAAACCACACACCACTGGACAAAAAGTGATAACCTAATTTGGAAATTATGTTACACAGTGTAGCACAATGCCTGGAGTGTTACATTAAGACTTTCAAGAAGGCAAGTTGCTTCTTTTATTTCTTTTCAAGCCATAATCAAAAGCATTAAAAAAATAGATGCCATTTTTTTTCTTGCATGGTCAATACCAAATCCAATTAATCACTTGAACAGTCCATTCTATAGCATTCAACTTTTTTTCTGAATGAAAACTAAAGAATCAGAGCACTAACATTTTGCAAAGAGAAGGAGGGGGGGTTGTATTTGCTTAAACAGAAGAGATATTTTTCATTGAAAATCCTTCCCATTTCAAGTTCCTCACCCAGCTGCCGTTATGTACCTAGACCTGCACAGCAAAAGCAAGAGGAGAAACAGCAGAATCTCATCTCCCTGCCTGAGCGTCTTCCCAGCTGGTTATCAGAAAGTGCCACTGAAAAATGTTCTTCAGGAGCTTCCGCTGCTCTACAAGATGGGCTAGAGGCACAGCCTGCAAGGCTGCCATCGTAACTTCTGCTCATTTCCTGTGTGTTCTGGGTATATGGCAAAGCATCCACTTGCATCTTTAAGGATTTATATGGCTTGTCCATATTTACTGTGCAAGAGATTGCTTCCCTCTTCTCACTGGCAATGGCAGCTATTACCAGCGGATGCAATTTTGCATCAGTCTCTTGGTCACTGGATTTATGGAGGGAGAGAGTTCTTTAATTTTGACTCCAAATTCACATTCAATGCAGCAGCAGCAGCGTCAGAATCTGTTAAACTTCTACATATAAACATTTTCTGGAGAAATTCGTTCACCAGGCTGGAAAACTATTTTCAGTAACTTTCTGGAAGTATCACTCCAGATTAATTGTTTTACTGTGCTGCATGTACATACAGGGACTGTCTTCTGATACAGGCAATCATGTTAGGCCTGATGGCTGTCTGCCATGAGGCCATCTCGCATTACTCTGGTGCAGTAAAATTCCCTTACAATGGGGTTAAATGACAATAATTTACAGCCACCTTGCCCTGTCAATGAATTTGTTTCTTGCTATATATCATAATCAAGTCTAATTTTAGAATGTTAATTCCTTTGTCTGGCACTCTTTTTTTTGGCACTTAGAGACTAAGTAGTGATTATTTATGAAAAGACTGCTTTTCTACAGATAGAAAACTACTATTTTTTCTGGTTTGCAGCACCTAATCTAGTGAAAATAATGTATTACGCTTCACCAAGGTCTGCTCTCTCAATGTAGCAGGAAGCGAGTGCACATGGGGGTTTTCTCCTCTGCAGTTACTGCACAAATCTCAAACATGGTATTCACATTAAATCTCCGCACACTTTCTCTGATAAATTTGATTTCACTTGTGTGATACACCTTCAGAGCTGTTTCAGAAAGATGATATTAAATCCCATTCTAAAGTCAAGAAATTATTTTCAGTCTTTTCTCCTGGAATATTTGTAAGCACCTACTGATTCTAAATGGTGAGTTTTGGAAATGTGACATACAAAGAAGCCAAATTCAATGCCCAATCCCACCTTATTCTGACAGCAGCAACAGAAAGACGTATACCGACACAACAAAAATGTTGACAGATCTGCTCACTAACAACTACCTAAATTCATTTATCCTACCTATGTTAAAACTGGCTTCCTCCAAAGGCCATGGCCCCATTCTTACACCATCCACAGGTGGAAACACAACTGGAAGTAGTTAGAAAATGTTAATGCTACATTCATATTTTTTTGGAGAGACTTGTGTCAGAGGGATGGTTCCGGCCTCTGTGTTCTTCCTCCTCATTCACCTTTTAGATTAACTGCCTATCACTGGCAATGTGACAAGATCATCCTACCACCACTAAGTCATCACAATATGCAGCTTTTGCAAGCAGCATCTAGAAATGGGTGTGCATAGATGTACACACGCACACAATGCTCTCTTAGGGAATCCCACACCATGAGCATGCCACAGCTGGCTCCGAAAGTGAAGGAGAAGCTGTGTGGATGAGTTGAAAACAGGGTTACAGCTGCAGCCATTTAGACATGGTGAAGAAAGACCTTCCATGTCAGAAGGCAGCAGAGGCACCAGTTAAACCCAGTGGAGCCAGACAGCTGCTGGAACCAGAGCTAGTGACATAGAAAAAATACTTAAAATCTCACATTCTAAGAACTCCACAATATGAGAACTCTTTTCTCATGCTCTCACAGTAAAATCTCCACCTAAAATTTCATGGGAACTTTTAAGATGAAGCAGAACAGGTCTCTCATAATTCACAAATAAGGAAGAAAGCCATCCTTGGAGTTGTTGCAAGTTTACACAGACCTGTCCCTCCTGGGTTCATAGTTCATAGAACAGCAAAGGGGATCAGAATCAAACACACTATTTTTAGAACAACCCTAGTTTTCTCACTTCTTCACTTACATCAGTTAATGTTTAAAATATGGCAAAGCACAGCCTGTCACACCTCTCTACTTTTATTATGAGGCCTTTTTACGCTGAAGAAGAAGCAAACTCTGGAACAAATGAAAATCAAGAAGATGCACAAAGTGGGGCAAATTAGACCACTGTTTGATATGATAGCATGATACTGAGTATTTAAGAGATAGTGTTAAAAGCAAAACAGACTGAACCAATTTCAAAAACTTACCAATAAAAGTGAAACTAAAGACACTGAATTGTATGCGGAATATCAATTCACATTTAGACATTTTGGGAGAAAAGTAAAAATAAAGAAAGTGCAAAGAACTCACCAGATGCAGGAAACTGAAAGCGGCTGTTGGAAATAAATATTACGGATGTCAACTATTCTAGACGAGACAGGAGAAGAAAAATAGAAGAGTGACTTTCAGTCCTCTTGGCTTTTTCAGATGGAATTCTATTTTAATAGATTAGAACAATGATGTTAAGAGAAAAAAAAAAAGAAAAAATTCCCAGCCCAAACCTCAAGAGATAACCGGAGACCCTGCACATACAGGCCAAATTAGCTCATCCGGAGGCAGCAGTGACAGCAGACCCAGATGTAATGTGACGAGAAATAACGGCGTGGTTGAGGGTAAGTCAGCTTCCTGGTGAGAGCTCCTCAGCTCTGCCTGTGTGGGTTTTGTTGTGGGCTGGTACATGAGAGTATCTGTCTTTCTCTCTTTGGTGGCTATGGGAGCAGATGTAAAAACCTTGAAGATGGGGGAGAGGAGAGCAAAACCTCCAGGATGCTGAAAGCTTTCTCTGAGCGCTGTGCTGCACCTACAGCTGCCTCCTCTCTGCCCCTGCAGTGAGTGGTACAGTGCAGCCCAGCAGAAAATCTGTCTGTCAGGAGAACAGGAACAGATTGACCACTGCCCACTGCTATGTGCGAGTCACGCTACAGTAGCATGAACTTGGGATGTTTTTATCCAAGCTTGAATGTGGCCCTGTCTTTTAAAATATAAAGATAGTATATGTGTTTAGGTGATACTGTGAAAAACCCAAGGAAGGGCATATATGTTGGTTTGTGGGGATAGAGATTTGTCGTAATTCAGAGAGGATTCCATATTAGCATGGTTTGGGATTGATCAGTATCATTTCACTAGCACATTGTGTCCTCTCTTCTGCCAGTACAAGGGAACTGAGTAGGAGGAGGGACCTCAGGTGTGCAGAGTCCCACCTTCCCCAGCAGAGATGCCATGAGCTGGCAGGCTCTCATCACTTCCAGCTTTCCTAACACAACACTGAGGACAAACCTCAGGACAACAGGATGACCATGAGCCAGCAATGTGCCCTTGTGGCCAAGAAGGCTCTCCAGAGCAAGAAGGACAGAGGACTGCTGGAGGGGGTAAAGCAAAGGACAGTGAAGATGAGTAGGGGTCTGGAATATTTATCTTACAAGGAAAGGCTGATGGACTTAGGTCTTTTTAGTCTAGAGAAGACAAGGCTGAGGGAGGATCTTATTAAAGCTTACAAATACTTAAACGGTGGGCATCAGGAGGATGGGGCTAGTCTTTTTTTTATGAGGCCCAGCAACAGTACAAGAGGTAATGGGCACAAATTTGAACGTGGGAAGTTCCACCTAAAGATGTGGAAGAACCTCTTCAGTTTGAGGGTCCCAGAGCACTGGAACAGGCTGTCCAGAGAGGTGGTGTAGTCTCTGTCTCTGGAAAAATTCAAAACCAACCTGGATGCCATGCTACACAAGCTGCTCCAGGAGAACCTACTCAGGCAGGCATATTGAACAAGATGATCTTCACAGGTCCCTTCCAAACCCTATAAGGTGCTAGGTCTGTGGTGTAAGCTTCAGGAGCTGGGTGCATAAGAGGTTGTCCACTTAGGCAGTCAAACTGCAGAGATGGCATTTCTGTTGCATAAACCTAAAGCAGAGCAAGAACTCTGGAATGGAAATGGTGTCATCCTAAAGCTGGATGTGAGGAGCCCAAATGACTACTGGAGGCATGAGCAGTGAGTTTCCCAGCGGCCTTGAAACCTGCCCTAGAGATGGAGAAATGGAACCAACATAATTTCCAGAAAATGTTCTGGGCTCAATGAAGCCTCTTCAGACCATCCCTAGCCATGAAGTAATAGGAACCTACTGTCTGGTCCAGATCTAAAGCCATGCATTTTGTGTTCCTTGCAAGGTGGGAACTCTCTGAACACAGCTAACTAATTTGTCCACATTAACGTTATAACAGTACAATACATTCCAAAATAAAGTCATACCACTTCCAAGAATGATTACAAACCAACAGAATAAATTACAAGATGAAGCAAAAAGGAAAAAAAGTAATATTGAATTTATAGGTAAATGAAAGTCAGTTTGTGTCAAAAATATAAATTGCTGCAGAAAGAATATAACCTGTGCAAACATGCTGTAAATCCACCAGTACAAAGCCTTAAGAATAGAGCTGCATGGTTAGACTGGGAAATCAAACTGGTTTTTTTCCCTATGAAATGAAATTAATTTAGTTAATTGGCAACATGGGTGAAGGCAGGGAACGGTGGTTTACAGGAGGCATTTTTGGAATACTGTTTCTTAAAAGCTTCGGTCTTCCTTTTAGCTTGAGACAAAATTTTGGATAAGGTGCTTCAGTGCAGTATCATTTCATGTGAGATATCTTCCTACTCAGTTTTCACATTAAATATCTATTCTGTTTTAACTGGGTTTGAGTTTCCCAGTACCAGTGCATGCAATCAGGCGATAAGTTTCCATTGTGATAGTGATAAAGAAGATCAGACACCCAAACACCCTGAAATGTTTCCACCAGAATGCTGCAGCTTATCTGAAAGGGAGAAATAAATACAATTTGCAAATTGCATTTATATAAATGTCTTCAGCGGTCATCACCCATTTTAGGTCTGCTACAGATAGTAGCTGCTTAAAAATGCAACTATTCTGTCTTGCACTCACACTAATCCAGATGTGAGGCCATCTGGCTAAGCATTTTGCATTTTGGATAAAGAGCACATCCATCTGTAAAAAACTTCATAAACAACTTTTAAACTGAGTGAGCTCAGCAAAAAAACAAGACTGTAGAATAAGAAATGTGCTCTAATGTGTCTTGATTTCCTCCCATTTCCCCCCACTGTCCTTCCTGGAGCATCTTTATCCAACAAACTGGTAAATACAGTTGAATGTCAGATTTATTGTTGTTTCTGCCAGTCTTTTAGGGTTTTGTGAATAGAAATTTGAGACCTTCTTTAAGAATGCACTCACTCCATGACTTGAATTCTTAGTGAACTGGAACTGGAACAGAATGATTCTCAGCTCCATGATCTTTATACAACACACAGACAGTTCCAAAGTTAGGTGTAATTGTGCAGCCTGGCAAGTTTCTCTTGATCCTTGGGGTTGTGGGGTTCTTTTGCGGGGGAGTGGGGGAAATTTGTCTTTCTTACTATGGTTTTCTGCTCCTTTTCACATCTTCTCACTGTGCAATGAAGCAGAACACCTGGCTGTGAGAGAATATTGTTAATATATTCTAAAATACATAGCTTCTCCTTTTTTTTAAAACTCAGTATGAGTCATTATAATGGGAGTTTCAGAAACAAACAGTTGTGGAAAACATGAGGGTTGCAAATTATCTTTCCATTGAAAAGTAAGTTGACAGTAAGTATTAAAAGCCGTAAACATCAGGTAACTAAGGGTTTATGACCAATTCTGTAAAACAACATTACTCAGGGTTTTGTCATGTAAAGACATGGAGTCTGTTTACAGTGAAAGGTCACATTTGTTTCTTAACCCACTTATTTCTTGCATGGAGAAGCCATCAGACTGCTGGTGTGAGGAAGTGGTCTGAGACCAAGGAAGGGAGCTATTCCTGGCCTCTTGCCTGATCGCCTTTCTGTTCTCAGATTCTCTGGGTTTAGTCTGCCTCCAAAGGTATGGTATGTGCCATGCTCAGAAAGTAAACCATGACACTCTTGATACCCTTTGTATTTAACCCTTCAAGTCTTTCTTCTGTCACAGATTATCATTATATTATCCAAAATTAATTGTTGCTTTCATTTAGGCAGTGCACCAGAGATACATAAACAACACACAAGAAGTGTACTTATTCATTTTAAAATGGGCCTAATTTGTGCTTCTCGTTGTTAACATTTTCAATGGTCAAGACGCTAGCTGTGTGTTGGGAAAACTGGGATGTGCCTGTTCGCTTACCCTTGAGTTCCTGTGCAGCACAGGGAAAATCAGGTAAGTTGGTTGCCCAGATACATCTCAACCTGGATATGAAAGAATTCTTCCCAGGAATGGATACTTTGGAGAAAGGGAGGCTTCCCTACAACATAGCAGAGAGCTTTCCTAAAGTCTAAAGCAGACCAGGCACAACAGCTTCTGAAGTGTTATTCTTTGTCAGAGAATTAAATCTGAAAGAAGAAATGAAAATGCAGTTTCATAAGCAGTCACACTATTCAGTCCTTTGCCTTGATGAATTTAGGCTCTGGTTCCTCAGGAAGCTAACACAGTGGTCAGGCCCATTTGGTACTGTAGTGAAGCATGCAGTGATAAAACAGAATCCAAAACCTAGCGTGAGACAGGATTTGAATCACATGGGGAGGACTAGAAGTCTTCAGAGGATGAGTCAAAGCCATGCAGCATACTGAGGCTGGATCATGACTGACAGAGAAGCCTAAATGCAGGAGTATGCCTGAAATGCCCATGGACTTTGCTGCTTCCCTCCTTAGTTACACAGCAAGTTATGAATTCAACCCTCAACTCAGCTCAGCTCTTGAGCCCATTCACAAGGTATTGCCACTTCCATGAGCCCTGCCAAAGGAGCTGACACAGCTATGGCACAGAGGGAGAGGTGTGCTGGTAGAGAGGAAACAGTGCTGCAGCTGCAGGTCCCCACTGTTGTGGCCATGGGCTCTGTGACAGCTAGGTATCACCTCCAGCAACCTTTTCTGATGGCTGTCACCCTGCACCTGGCATTGCCATGCAAGGATCATCAGGAGGCAGAGGGGGAGTGTGGGACAGCCACAGCCTGGGCACTGCTGGCATTGATAGCAGTGAGAAATGGCCAGGGAGCTCTTCAGTTTGCCCTGCAAAAGCAGATGTGTCCCCTCGTAATATGGAAATGGAGCCACCTACAGTGACAAACTTTCTCTGTGCTTCAGGTCACCAGAGAGCAGCCCTTCATCTGTCCATGCTTCAGAGGATTTGGACCCAAGTCACTCAGTTTCTGGGTGCAAACAATGATGGGATGGGTGCAAGGCACTGGGTGACTCACACCTGAGCACACCTGAGAAGCAGAGACCTCTCATGCCCAAAACTGAGAACTTTGAATTGATGACCACATGGTGCTAACATTTGTGCATGGAAACTGACATTTATCCAGCTTCTTTTCAATACTGATGCATCTAATACACACTGATACTGCCCTATACATCAAACCCATACACTTGTGCAGACAAGGCAGGCAGAGATTTCTCTATTTTCAGACCACAGCTTTCTGCTGCCTTAACTACAGGAATACTCTTTGTTACTTCTGTACTTCTGCTCCTGCTACGCACAGATTACTGGTTAGCTATTTCTTGGATTCTTGAGACTGAGTTGTGTGCCAACACCAACACTTATACACTTCTTTTTTCTTGGTATATGATGAGCAGAAATTGGTGTGCTAACTTCCTAGCACAATTCCTCTCATGACGCCAGAGCAGAACATGTGGTCAGGATGATGTATGGGAAGTGCTCTCCTCCAGGGCAATATGAAAACCTACTTCCCCTTTTGTGAAAAGCAAATGCAGTTAGAAATTACTCTGATGGTTACTTAATTCCCCTGTCTCATTCTTAGACAGTCCAAGAAAAAAGAAGTCACAGCACTGAGAAATTCAGTCTTCTTTCCCTCAAATCAAATGCCAATTCATAAGACACCCATCTGCTCCATTGAGAAGATCTCTTCTGCATTTCATAGAATGGTTTGGATTGGAAGAGACTTTAAGGTTCATCTAGTTCACACAATCCCTGCCATGGGCTGGGCCACCTCCCACTAGGCTATATTGCTCAAAGCCCCATCCAGCCTGGCCTTGAACACTTTTAGGGATGGAGCATCTGCAACTTCCCAGGGCAACCTGGGCCAGTGTCTCACCACTCTTACAGTAAAGAATTTCTTTCTGATATCTACTTTAAATCTACCCTCTTTCAGTTTAAAACCTTTACCTATTGTCTTATTGCTACACTCTCTGATAGCAAGTCCCTTCCCAGCTTTCCTGTAGGCCCCCATTATGTCCTGAAAGGGGCTGTGAGATCTTTCCAGAGCCTTCTCTTCTCCAGGCAAATAACCCCAACTCTCACAGCCTATCTTAATAGCTGTGGTGCTCTAGCCCTCTCATTATCTTCACAGCCCTCCTCTGGACTCACTCCATGTCCTTTTTATGCTGGGGGCTCCACAGCTGGACACGGTACTCCAGATGGGTTCTCAGAGGAGTGGAATAAAAGGGTAGAATCACCTCCCTCTACTTACTGGTGACTATTCTTTCGATGAACCCAAGGATGTGGTTGGCTTTCTAGGCAGTGAGTGCATATTATTGGTTCATGTCTCATCAACCAGTGTCCCCAAGTCTCTCCGTCAGAGGTGCTCTTAAGCCATTCTCCGCCCAGTCTGTTTTTGTGCTTGAGACTTCCCAGGCTCAGGTACAGGACATTGCATTTGGCCTAATTGAACTTCATGAGGTTTGCACAGGAACAGAAGCCTGTCCAGGTCCCTCTGTCCCCGTTCCTTCTCTCTGCCAAGCCAACCACACCATGAGGCTTGGTGTTAGTAGCAAACTTGCTGACGGTACACTCAATCCTGCTGTCTGTAATAAGGACGTTAAACGGCACTGGTCCTAATACCAGTTCCTGAGGAACACATTCACCTCCAGAACATTGAGTCACCTGACTGCAGCTCTTTGAGTATGGCTATCCACCCATTTTGTCCACTCCTGTTTGTCTGCTGGGGTCCCATAGCCATCAGAGAGAGGGCAAGAGTGGCCAGACAGGAGGGATAAGGCTGGAGAGATAAGGCAGGCAAAGGAGAGCCCTGGCAGGGTCTGACATGGTGGCCAGGCCCCATTCAGCAGCCCCAGGGTCTGAGGGGCATCCCTCTCCTGTCAGCAAATGTTTCCACACACATAGCGTGCAGTCTCACATCTGTTTCCATAAATCATCTGACTTCTGCAATTTTCCCTCTCCCTGTTGAGATCTCCACTTCCTTCACCCATCTGCATTTAATGCTAAATTAATCCCCGCAGCTTTACTGAAGCCATGGAGGAGAGGCTGAAGTGGTTTGCGCTGTGAAATCACACCTGACCCAAGGCTATGCCATGGCTTCAGGGCCAGGTCAGCTTCCTGGCCTTGCCCACAACTGACAGCAGCTGAGGTGGTCCCCAGTGCTCCAGCTGTGGCGAGAAAACACTGAGGGAGGCCAGAAGAGCTGAGGAAATGCTGGTTCCTCCTTTCACCCTGCCCATGAGGGCAAAGAGATGAGCTCTGTCAGTGGGGAAGCACCAGAGGAAGTAGCTCACCAGCCCTGCTGTGAGATGGACCCAGGTCAGGACCCATCGGCCACCCCGCTCCAGGGCTTCCCCCTAGTCATTATTATTACAGACTGTGAGGTGATGTGATAGAGAGCAGCTCTGTGGGAAAGGGCTCTGTGGAGGATGAAAAGCTGAATATGAGCCAACTGTCTGTTGGCCACCCAGAAGGCCAACTATATCCTGGGCTGCATCAGCAAAGCTGTGGCCAGCTGTGCTCTGCTCTGCTCTGGTGAGACTCCACCTGGAGTACAGCATCCAGATCTGGAGCCCTCAGCACAAGGAGGACATGGAACTATTGGAGAGGGTCCAGAGAAGGGCCATGAGGATGATGCGAGGGCTGGAGCACCTCTGCTGTGAGCAGAGGCTGAGAGCTGGGGCTGTTCACCCTGGAAAAGACCTCCCAGCAGCCTATCAGTGCCTGTAGGGGGCCTACAGGAAAGCTGGGGAGGGGCTCTTTGGCAGGGCCTGTAGTGATAGGACAAGGGGCAACGGTATTAAACTAGAGCTGGGCAGGTTTAGATTAGACATTAGGAAGTTGTTCACCATGAGGGTG
>VZTY01018239.1:370984-430595 GCA_013400935.1 Turnix velox | reverse complement strand
ACTCCAGCTGGGGTCTCACCAGAGCCCAGTAGAGGGGCAAAATCACCTTTCTTGATCTGCTGGTCACACTTCTCTTGATGCAACCCAGGATTTGGTTGGCCTTCTTGGCTGCAAGTGCAAACTGGCAGCTCATGTTTGTCATCCACTGATACCCCCAAGTCTTCAGGGCTGCATTTAAGCCACTCTCCACCCAGCCTGTATCTGTGCTTGGGATTGCTTCGACCCAGGTGCAGGACCTTGCACTTGGCCTTATTGAACGTCATGAGATTGGCATGGGCCCACCTTTCAAACCTGTCAAGGTCCCTCTGGATGGCATCCCTTCCTTCCAGTGTATCAATGCACCACACAGCTTGGTGTCATCTGCAAACTTGCTGAGGGTGCACTCAATCCCACTGTCCCTATCTCCTGCAAAGATGGTAAACAGCCCTGGTAATAATAATCTGGAAAGGCAAGAAAGATACAGAAGAAAGACAACTTTTACCTCCACTTAGAGGTGGGAATTCAAGTCAATGCCTTGTGAGGTAGCTAACACAGAGCAAACACTATCATGCAGAGCTCCACTGTCCAGTGTGACAGGACTACCACTCCTCTGTTTATAGACCAAATTGAATAAATTTGTGGTGCAGGCAGAAGACATCCATAGCTTTCTCTGCTATCCAGTATGAACAACCAGCCATGGATGTGTAAGGGAAGAGAAGGGCCCTGTTACTCAGAGTAACACAAAAAAAACAATGATCCATACAGTTGCTTACCAAGTTTGTGGAAAGAGCAACCATCACAGCAGCACCACAGCACTCCAATGTCCTAGTGCCCAAAGTTGCAGATATCACATCCTGATCACACAGACGAAATGCATCAGCATTTAAAATTTTCACTATTGTTTTAGTGCTCCCCAAGTCACGTAAGATGTCTCCTGAGCCTTACAAAAAAGCTGTACCCTACTTACAAAAAGTACACAAATCTAGTTTTAGGCCGTAACACCATGGCAGAGGACACAAAACAGTTTAGGAGGAGAAGGTGGAATGAAAGATGGTGGCTTTTATCCTGTGCTCCCTCTCTGTTCTGTTTCTGCAGCTTGAGTTAAAAATCATACAGCAGAAGGGTCTCAGGCCACAGAAACCTCTGATGGCATTGGGGATACATACGTGGTGACCCTGAAGCAGCAAGGACTGCCTAAATCTCACCCCCAAAGTCTGCAACACAGTTTTAGTTTCAGCCAAGGCAGAGACCTGCATTCTCTAATTATGAAATCTACATAAATAAAACTAAAAGAAAAGCCTAAACCTGAACATGACACAAAACAAGCTGCTCAGAGAATGTTGAGCTCTATCTGCTACATTTAATTCAGCAAGAATGGTGCATCCCAGCAATGGTCTGCTTGGAGAAGCTGGTTTGGATACTTCAGCACTGCTTGGCTACAGCTGAGAAGAAATGGGCTGCCTCAATCCAGGCATGCTGTTATGGTCTGAAGAACTCACATCAATTTGTTGTCATTTAGACAATTATTTAATCAACTGATGACTCATCCCAGCCTAGGAAATGGAAAAAATAAGGAAGACCCCGAGTCGAAATATAAACAGAACTAATTTTTTTTTTAAAGAAGACTAAATAGGTAACATTAATAATACTAAAGAATCAATATGATTACAAGCACAGCACCTTTCAACTCTGTGCCATGTAGAAGCCATTCACAGGAAAAAGGGAATTTTTCTCCTGACCTGTCCTGTAAAATTAAAGAGGGCAAATAGTGAGAAGCTATTGCTAGTCCAGCCAGGCACCCGGGCAGAAAGTTAAGCTACATCAAGAGAGTTCTTCTCCATGGAGGTTTGTGAAACACTCAAGAGGACCACTGGCGCCAACCACAGCAGCACAGACTTCACCAAACAGCAAGTCTTTTTGTCAGTTTCCAAACAGATGGGTAACTAAGCCTACAAAAAACACCAGCATAGAATAGGTGTGGGAGAAATCCCAATGTTATCATCTTCAAATCTGAGTACAAAAATTAATTTGTCTTGCCTGTCTTTAGCACAGCAAGCATATTTTAAAAACAAACCCGACTCCACCCAACTGTAAAGAAGAAAAAAAATTACCAATTACCAAAACAATATTCTGAATACAGTGTTATCCCTCTGAGGGAGAAATGAGTGGCATGTGATGTGCAATAACATCCTTTAGTGTCATACAGAGAAATACAGCAGCTCTGGCAAGCTGCTGCCACCATCTCTCTATGCACTAGCAAGGGCACCACCTATCGTCGGGATGCTCAATGCTTTGCACCAGCAGACACAACATTTAACTATACTCCAAGGATCTGAGCTGAAAATTTTTCTTTGCCTCAAGCAATATTTTAATTTTACTACACTTCGGTTTTCAGCCTGAAAGTTCAAATAATTTCCAAAAGCAGAGACAGACTGAAATATCGCGCTTCTCATATTTAAATAGGGAGAAGGATTTTCAGAAATCCCCAGAGTGCTGCTGAAGAGCAGACCCTCAGCCACGAGCAGAGAGGAGCTCAAAGCAAAGCCAGCCCAGCACACATAGGAAATGCCCAGAAAGAGAAGCTGGTGAATCAGGATGGACTGTTTAACAAGCTGAACTGCTGTCCTGCCTCCAGAGAAAAGGCAAGTCCTGAATGAGTTAATCTCCTTGACTGGATCTTTCAGATCATCTAGTCCAACTGTCAATGCAACTCTTGACAAGAACCATCCCTAAACTGTATCTTTAAGCTGAGTCTACACATATCTTAAAATACCTCCAGGGATGGTGCTTCAACCCTTTCCCTGTTAAAGAACCTCCACTTAAAAACATGACAATTTGAGAGTTCCCAAGCTGTTTCTTGAGCCACACTGTCAGCACAGGGAGTGATTTAAGTAGAACACACCACAGAACAGACATTCACCCATTCTGTGGCCGATTCTGAGACAGCATCTGCCAAGATTGTGTTCCCAAAATCTTATTAGCTAGAGCATTTATGTGCAAATGCACAAACCCGGCTTGTTTCGGCTGCCTGTCCAAGCTACAAAGCTAGCACGCAATGACTCTGCAGGAGTTAGCTTGGGTTGAAGCCAGCTGTCCTCAACCTAAGCTAATAAAATTGGCCAAGTTCTGGCCAGTACTTAGCTCTCAGATGTCTTTTCGGGAAGACAATACAGGAGTACCTGCACTTGATCTGCACACATAGTCTTATTTGGGAAAAATCAGGTTTGGGAGGAGGCAGGCTTACTAAGCTCCCTCACTCCCTGACAAAATAAGCCAGGCCTGAACGGCATCTCTTCAGCTACTTGAAGGCCAAAAAAAATCTGAAATCATGACCCTTATTTTCAGTAACGTGAGCATTCATCTCCCACTCACAACATTTAAAATCAGGCCACAAATCTGTTCCTTTTTATGCCTGCAGATGGTTGCTTCATCTCCCTGCAGATGGTATCCTCAAGTCAAGGCAAGTGGCTTTCATGTAAAGCTCCAAGTCAAATACTTGACAAAATCTGATGCAAGCTGAAATGCAGTTTCCCAAGGAAAGACAGAAGGCTATACTTGTGGCAAAAATCCTTTATTAAACTAGATTTTTTAAAATTCATTTTCACATTAGAAATTCTAAATGCAAATTACAAAACTGTATTTCAGTAAAAAATGAAAGTTATAGTTAACAGCAAAATTACAACTTTATACAAATACAAAAATCTCTTTTTAAAATTTTAATTTAAAAATAGATGTTGATATCTCCCAACGTACTGGTCCTAACAACTTTTACAACTGGTAGCTGCAATACTAAGTCTTTTCACATGCATATTCACATCAGTCATTTAATTCTCTGCACAGTTTATTTAGCTGAAATAGTATGAACATGTGGGCTTTGGTTGAATTTTTATGTGTTTGCTGGATTTTTTTTTTTAAAGAGAGCATGATACTTGGCAATTGTGGTAAAACCCATGAACTCCTTTGTTACTACAGTGTTCACACTCCATCTGCAGCTCTGTGAAGAGGATGATATTATACTGGAAATGTGAACTGCATGTGAAGACACAAGCATCAGTAACAAAGTCTATGTATTATTTATCATATTACATTTATAACAATCCTTCTTTGCCATTATCAAAACCTAAATTATTCCCTTTCTCTTGTATAACCACATTTTGTGGCAAGATTAAATAATGATTGTTACAATTCCACTCCTCAAGTTAAACCTTCTAGGATACATGTTTTGGTAAGCACATAAAGATCTTCCTTGATATTGCATATATTCACAATAGTCTTTACAGGTGTTCTAGTGGTTATGGCTAGAACATCTGGACACCGTTTAAAACAGGATTCCCAAGTGCCAGTATGTTTCCAACAGCCACAAAGAAACACCAGTTCAACTTTGTCTGAGATGCCCTCCCAACAGGCCCATCAAAACATTCCATTTAAACATTCTAAAATCAAAATCCAAAGTCAATAAAATGATGTCAAGGTAACTTGAATTATTCTTCAGAATAATTCAGAATTCTTCATTTTTGCCCTAATACTTTCACAATCAACTGAAATGTAGTTTTAAACACACTACTTAGGCAAACAGCTTCCTTCACTGCATCTCTGTGTCTTTAGTCTTTTCCATAAGGTTTACTCATCAATGCTAGCAAAAGCATTAAATTTAATGATTAAAAAGAAGATAGTTTTCCTAAATTAAAAACTTGTATATATACCAAAAAAAGAGCAAAAGGTACATATTAAAGACTTCCAGTCATCACAACCACATGCTGCTGAAGAACAGAATAAAAAGTGGTACACAATATAGGTATTTTAACAGTCGCAGGTCATTTCTGAGCGCTGGTGGAGATACTGTTAAGTACTACTTTTAATTAAAAGTGTAAGATGATACAGAATTTACAAGAAGCCTCAATTCTCACTGATGTAACTGCAAATGACATCAGGAAAGATGAACTTTCTAAATGTATCCCACTTTGAAATACCATTTTGAAACTATTATTTGATATAATCATTCCACTATACATTATTAAAACAAAGAAATATAAGAAGTCCAGTAGGGTTTTTTTTCTGGACAGTTTGGCAGGCAGCTGAGGGCATGGAGACCCTTACTAATGAAAGACTACTTTCTTTCTCTCTGTGCACTCACCTGCTCCATTCTGTACCCAGCTCAGCACAGCTTTTAAGCACATGATTAAGCTCCTATGGAAGAAAAAGGCTGAGCTCATCATGTTTTCTCTAAATTGTAACTGCAGTGCCTCACCCCAAGTTCCTAAAGCTGATGAGAGGCTGTCACTCATTTAAATAAAGGCAAGAACACAGCTGCCCACATCACGATGTTAAACCATCATTTTCTATTAAAGTAACCAAACAGTAGATACCAGACCAGTGATCAACTTACTACCACAGAGGGTATTCAAAGCATCTTCATGACACTCAAGATGTACCCAAAGGGATGGTAGAGAGTGGAAGACAGAGAAGTACTTGAAATTTCTCTTCAGCTATGTATTCCTCTGCTGACTTGGAGAAAACAAACTCTTCCAGTAAAGGGTGGAGCTGAGCTTTCACCCTGAAGATTTTTTTTATGCATTTATCCCAACAGGAATAAGAAAGAAAAAAAAAAAAGAAAACCACAGAGGGACACTGAAGCTCAGTGGGAACAGCTTCTTTTCTGAGGAGTCCTAGCCCTCTTCCAGAGACCATTCATTCACTTTATATTCTTTAAACTCTTTTGTCCCCTTGATCTTGCATTTTCAGCTTGCAGTGGCAATATTCAAAGAGGCTTGGGATATGGCAAATTCTAGAACACCCTAAGCACATCGGTGTGAGCATTTTCTGGGGAAGTGAGAGTCAAACACAGACATCATCCCCTCGCTAAGACGGAAGGCAGCAAAAAGCAGTGTTTCTCATCTCTGGGGTAAATCTGCCAACAACTAGATCACGATGAACAGATGAGGCAAGACCATAACTTTTTCTGCTCGTCTTCTGAACTGAAATCTAAGCTGTCTCTGTCTGTGTCAGAACATGCTGAGTTAATCAGGCCACCTCACACAACAAACAGAAGTGTTGACACCTCCTTGCTTATGAGCACACTGCTGTAGGGCTTGAGCTCAACAGGCAGCACTTCTGGGACCTTTGCTGGGCAACTCAGTCATCCAGGGCAACACTTTAAAGGAGCGCCCCTTTATTAGTTATGAACACTAGCAGCTAATTCAAGAGCAGAAGAAAGTTCCCTGGGCCACAAAAAAGATTCTAGCTCTGCAGACTGGACAGCTAATGGTCTGAACTGTTGTCTCAAGTCCAAGTGCCTAAATAATACCTTAGTTTGTTACAGGGAATGTCACAGAGGATGAAGCATGGGGCTCGCCATACAGGGCATCAAGCAGTGGCAGAAACAGCTCTAACAATGCTGTTTGGGGAGCACAAGCCTTTTGTGTTTCACCCCCTGGGTACCAGAGCAGCCCACAGAGAAACAGAAAGGACACAAGTCAGATGAACTAAGTACCCACAAAAAATACTGAATTTATGACATTCTACTATTTTAGCAAGATTTTGATTAAATATCGTTCAAGCTATTCTTCCACTTGAAATCACCATGAAAAGATCACACTATCTGTTGAAGCATAACAAACTAATTTTGAAGTCTCCCAACCATTGCTATTCACTGTGTATGTACTGCACTAAATATGGATATTCAAGAGACATCATGTCTTTCAGCTTGTCAGCAACTTAATCAGACACTTTTTCAAGTGAAACCTATTTCTGTGTACAGCTTTGCTCTCAGAAGTTCCTTGCTTATTACTTCCCATGCACACAAATGGCAGAACTCACACATGCATATCGATTCATACACAAATTATATGTGCATGTAGATCCTGGGTAAAATTTACAGCAAAAGTGGTTTAAAATTAAAGATGAAAACCCCTCACACTAACCCTTAACCTACTCATTTTATTCCTAATAAAGAAATTGTACCTGTTCTGAAAAAAAATCTTCCAACAAAAATTCCTATGCCTTTCAAGAGGGCAAGAGACAAACAAAATTAGTAATGCATTTTAGAAGATAATTAAATTTTTTAAATGTTCTAATTGCTTATTGGAAACACCCAGCAAGTATAGATGCTTATATTTGATTAGTAGAGGTGAGAGAGTTGTTTAGCTTTTTTCAGGAGGGTATTGGTTTGTTTTGGTTTTTTTTTATACAGGTACTTTTAGATGATGATACTCCACCAGTACTCCCAGATTTTCCAGTTAGGCAATTACTACTGTAGTATTAGCACTCACTTTGATGTTAAAAAGACATTTAAGATGTCTCACAGCAATCATATTTTTTACAGGGACATCACACCAAATTCAATGCAAACAGAATAAAGATACATTACTATTAGATACCCAGGAAGTGAAACAGAACTTATTTAGCTCCATTTAAAAATCCATAAAGGAAGAAACACTTTCAGTTCAGTAGATGATTAAAAGAGTATGGGCATCTCCTGCAAATTTACAGTATCAGCTAAGTGTGTGGAGACCAAACTATAGCATTAGGTTTTTTTACTTTAGTAGATCACAGTAAATCTGCAGAATTACCAAACACACAGCTGGTCTTACATACAACTTCCATTAGCATCAGAAGTTTAGAATAGAACAAGGACAATAAAACTGGACAATCCACCACAAAATCAATTAAAAAAGCTACATCAGACATTTGAAGAAATCTGGATATATTTAGCACTCAGCTAATATATACTGGATTTGAAGTATCAGCAGTTGTGGTGTGTTCCCACCTTCTTGGGACTTTTCTGAAAGGTTTAGCACTCTTAGCACTCTGCATCACAAAACAGTTTTGTCTAAGGTATTACATTTTAGAAGCACACAATCCACAGCAGTTAAAATGTGTCAGGGTTAAAAGACATAGACTGGGTATATACTAAGAAGGCAGTTATATTTTGAAATTGTATCTTAACTTCCTTTTAAAACAGCATAAATTGCTTAGCAGAATTCCGAGACTTCCAATGTCATGTCTTCTTTTTGCAGGTTCTTCCACAAAAAGAATTTCTTGGACACACACTGACAAAACCACTTGCTGTAAATTGAGACCATTTTTAATAAAATATTGTCCTTTAAAATAGGTAACAAAATACTATTGCAATAGTCAAAAAGTTTTGAGCTGTAATGTGACACCTCAGTTCCTATATTCCTCTTCCTTTTCTTGACAGTCCTTCAATTCAGCATGACTTTCAGGCAGCCTGGCTTTACTTCTGTGAACCTGTGAAATGAGAAAAGGCAAAGCTTCAACATGAAAGCTATGTGCAATGAGATCTCCCTCAGCCTTTATCTAAGACTCTCAGTCAAGTACGTGTATCTGTGTCAGGAAATCCGAAGCATGTCCTTTGGATGCAACAGTGAAGGAGGATTTTAAATGGCCTAGAGAAACCAAGAGCTGGGAACACCAGCACTAAGACGAAAATTATTTTTAAAAAAAAGCTGGTGTTATTCAATCTGTTCCTCTTTTCCTGCTCCCCTTTCATTCCCTCTTCTTTCAAAACAGATTTTCTCCCTTGCCTTCTGTAGAAAGTAAGAAGGAAATGGGAAGTCTTTGCTATTAGTGAGTCCCCCCTTCATGGTCATCTTTCATACATGCCTGTAAAGAAGCAGCAGTAAACAAGGGTGCCAGCCCAGACATGCTAAACTGCTGTCCCATACAAGAAGCTGACCACTAAAGCAAGAGACATATAAAAAGCATTATTAACGGCTTTTCACAGTAAAGCTGACAATGTTAAGTGAAAGTACATAATTAAACTATTCTAGGTAAGTTTAATTTATAGTGCTTTCAATTATCACAAAGGAAAGGTTCTAATGGGTAAAAGATGCACAGCACAGGATGATTTTGTGTAACACAATTGCATGGGATTTAAGAAACAGCAAACCTCCCTTAAGTTTAACAGTATTCAAAAACTAACTCAAATTTTCAGTTAGTTAAATGTGGGTTAAGAAAGAAGTGTATCAGTAACAAAAATCTAAACTCACCTGAAGTTGTGGCTTGTGAGGTATCTGATAGCTGCTGGTCTGATGCGAGCAACTCCTCCCTGACTATGGCTTCCTCTTCCCGTGATAACACAGAGATACGGTTTACCACCAATCTGCTGGTACTCTGTAACATCAGGGATTGCAACGGTTAAAATCCTCCCTCAGCAGTGGCTTTGCATTCAGTATAACCTTTCTATCCTTTCTTCTGAAAGCTCTCAATAGTTATAACTTCATTTTGCCAAGCATTACAGAGAACACAACCATTTTCTCCTCTCTTCAGAGAATGATAGTCTGAAAAGATACAGGGAAGCTTTTGAAATCTGGAATGCTTGCAGTATGCATGTTGTGATCATCACAAAATCCTTATTTCACAGCAGCTTTGCCGTTTCTGTCATTTAATCTTTGCTTGGAATTTACATCCAAGCAATTCAATGTAAATTAAAATTGTGACATTAAAAAAGGTGTGATTTGATTGATTTAATTAATTCTTAAATGACACTTCTATTGTTCTACAGTTTTTATCTTAAACATTAGCAAAGAAACAACATTTTATTAGATAAAGGAAGGAATATATAAATCCATGCAGCTTTTGACATTTAGTCAAAATAAGTATTTCACAACTTTTGCAGTGTTGAGACACGAATCAACAGATCAACAAAGCACATGAGCTTGCTTAGAGCATCTAGATATGAGGAAAAAAAATAATTTCTCTTCTACCAGCGGTAACACCAACTTAAATTGATGAAAAGCTGGAAAAAGAGGAAACTGGATTGTTACATCAAGCTAGTATTTATGAGTTCAAGATACTCATTTCACACGACATCTTTCGTCAGCTACCCTTTCTCTCTTGCTTAACTTTATTTGGGTTTTATGTTAGTTGACTGTTAATTCTGCTAGCACTTAGTGGTTGGTATTGATTCCTTTCCCATGTATGCACACTGAAATTAACTTCTTTTAAATTTAGGCAAATGAACTGATAAGAGAGTCCCACCAACATTGCAATGTAGCTCAAGAAACATAGCACTAGAAAGCACTAGGTTACTGCTTAAATAATACAAATGTCACTTTAGGAATAGCACAAGATAATGCTACTAAATTTCTCCAATGTGTATCAGAAAAAAAGGATTAAGGGACCAATAAACACTTTTGTTTCTACTGGGTGGGACAGCTGTTTCAAAAACCTACGCTTGTGCAGCAATAGCTTGCATAAGTAGTACTTCTTTTAAAAGCATTCCCATTGTGTCTAAATGTATAGTGTAAACTATTAATGCTGAAAATGTATCTTTTTACAGCAACACCCCCATAAAGTACATGAACTCTCCACCAGGGGAAAAAGCAAGCCCCCAAGCAAAACTGCACAAAATGACATTTATGGAAGCAGCAGTATTCTGACTGCAAGAGATTCCCTGACAAATCGATATGGAAGCTACTGAAAGATAGCTTAGAATTACACATTTCACATAAAAGTTCAAGACAATATAATCCTAGTGCTTAGAATTCCAAAATAATGATTCATCTTCAATGACTAAACAAGGCGCATGCTTGCATTGCTTTGTCAGAACTATGACCCACATTTGCATTTCCATCTCTGTTAAAAATGCCAGGACAGACTGACCAAATCTTAAATTAAAAAATGAAAGCGAAGGAAAAGTAAGATGTACAAAGAAGTACAGGGCAGCAGGGGACAAAAACAATCATTGGCACATCAAAGCAAAATAACTCCATGGGAACACTTTCAAAATAAAGCAACACAAAAGCCCATTGGATTTCCATGTTATTAAATCAGATATTATATGTTATTTCCCTCAGATATTGCCCTATATTGTGATTTCTTGGTAGAAAATTAAGAGAATAACTTTTAAGGGGCAGGAACTATTACTTTATTCCTACCTTCCGTTTTTTCCTGCAGCACTTGAGACAAGTGATTCACTGCTTCATCCACATGGAGACCATGCAGATCCAACACATTCATAGGCAGCAAAGAATTGTTTACCCTCTCAAAGATCTGTACAGCAGCAGCATGGTTGGCTTCTTTCATCTTCTGCTCATGTAGACGACCCTTTATTCATAAGCACAACAACTATTACACACTGAGACATAATCTAAGCTCCACGCTGGCCACTGGGTACAAAACAGCAGCACTAGCAAGGTGCTTTTAGCTCACAGTTTGAAACGGTAAAATTTATAATCGCAACAGAACTTCTTGAACAGTCTCAGTGAGACCTACTTACAAGGAGATTTCATTAAATCTGTTCTTAAGAAACTACTCAAAGCTGGCACAAAGAAGAAATTATACCACAAGCCTCAGAAGAAAATAAAAAAAAGAAGCCACACAAGGGTCAAGAACGTTAAGGTCTTTAAATAAGCTAAAAAGTTACACTCCATGCCAGTTTTCAGATTTATTATCCTAACAGTATAATTATACTTTGCAAAAGTATTATGCTCAGAATTTAATGACACAATGTCAGAGAAACTGCCCAACAGACCAGGAAAAAGAACAGCTGAATGTTAGAGCTGAGATTAATTCTTCCAAAAGCATTCACTAAAAATCAGGCAACAAGCCAAGGGCAAATACTTTTTTTTTTAAAATAGTTTCTTCTAGTGTTTTTTATAGACCTTTCACAACTGACAATGTCAATACAGTCTCTATTGGAATTAGGGTTATTCACAATTACACAGCAAATAACTACTTTCAATGAACTTTGCAGGGTTAATAACTGTAGGCACAGTCTGAAAAGGTCTTAACATTGGACTGACATGGGCTAAAGAGAACAGAAGCAACAGATTGTCTTACACTTTCTTAAAATGGATCATCTGAAGGACATAGGTGTCAGACCAGACACACCAGCCCCACAACTCCCTCTTGCAGAGCATTCCCAAGCTAGGCTAAAGACCACCAACCATAAAGAATAAAGGTAGCTTAGTTTGCCTTTTCATTACCTAAAATAGATGACAAATTTCCAGGTTGTATTTGTCATAAAGGTTGCAAAAAAAAGTTAGATAGAACCTGAAACTGCATTTCTATATAAAACCATGCAGATATTTGTTCAGAATCTCTCCAATCTTGAAGAATATATAAACCACAAATAAAAGAGTTATTATAAAGGCAAATAATAATTCCTACACACACAATAACAATCTAAACATTTAGAGTGTGATATGTTACACCAACTGTGTGAAAGCTTTAAATAAACAAGCAAGTTCAAGTGAATCATTATTACATTTTTATTCTGTCATAATGCAATCATAGTTCAGAATTAATTGCCTTTATAATGCGAATTCTTACCAACGTTTTTATTTGCTTCAAGAACTTTGAAGGTTTTTGTAATAGAATTATTAAGAGTAGTCTGAATTAAGCATGAATGGATGGGTCTCATCTAGCACTGAGAAACCAATATATAGCACCAGTTACAAGAACAGCTAATGCTTATGATCAGGAATATGGTCAACAACAATTATCAACAGTAGACAGCATATATATATATATATACGCTGAAAGTACATGAAGAAAAAAAAAATACACAGACAGAGTGACAAATGTGCTTGAATCAAGATCAAAGAGTCTGAACCAAAGAGCAGACTGATTAGTAGGACATCTACATTCCAAATCCTGATGGATGGCAAAAGGCATAGTGTACCACACCACGTCTATCCCAGCACAAGACAGACTATTACCATGAAGTCAGAATGAGGAAGCATAGACAGCAGGCAGTGGTCTTGCCCAAGATTTATGCAAGATTCTGGGGCAAAAGAGCACATCTTAATATGTATCAGACTCTTAAAAAGAGACCAAAAGACTTGTCTAAGTCCAGTTCACCACCAATGAAGAGGAACCCAAGGAACATACGGAACATTCAAAAACTTCTGTTTGCTGCAGTCCATGTCACACACTAATTAACCTGGCTAGACCACATGGACACCAATCTTGATCCTTACAAGTATCTGGCTATGAGAGTGGGATCTTTGAGAAAACAAGTATATGTGACTAAGCACTAAATAGCATCTTTCAAAAGGAGTCAAACTAAATTTGCTTCCATTAACTTCCTGTATCAGTATCATTACTAGTGAAAGGGAGTTTACTTGTAAGGTAATTCTCAATGCAACACTTACACGGAGAACAGTAACTGAGCAAATTTATCAATTCTACTAGGCACAAGGTTTTTGTCATTGTTTTCAATTCAGTACTTAGGCATCTGTCTCAATTCACACAAAAAGCACAATATTAGTATTTACCTGATGTGCATAAAATGCTGCCACAGGCCTCATACCCATGCGATAGGCCTCGCCAGCCTTTTTCAAGCATTCCTGTCTCTTTTGCTGGTGACAAAAAGCTTCTGCTCTTAAATCATTGTATTGTGGATACTCAAATTCTTGAAACACTTCTCCCAAAGGATCATCCTCTTCCTTCTTTTTTGCCTGCAGGAATTTGCAATGTTGAAGCTAAGTATGCACTGTGGAGTGTTTTAAGTAACAAAGCTCTGGATATGTTTGTAACTATTATTCAAAAAAAGGAAAAAAAAATACCTTTTTCTCCCAGTTCTTAGCAGCACTGTAGGAGGAAACAATTTCATTTTGCTGACCACTTTCTTGAGCTACAACTGTTTTTACAGGATCTGCCTCCAGAACACAGTTCAGAAACTGTTCAGTTTGCTCCAAAGAGTAGCTGTAAGGAGTAATAAAACCTGTGACTTTACAAACACATTGACAGCTGCTACTTTTATTAAAACACATACTAGAAACCTCGATAGTTACTAAAATAGATATGATGGAAATGAAGCACCAGAATGGAATTTTTCACCTTATTATAAAATGGCTTGCAGACTCACTGTACTGCATTACTGGCATCAACACATGTACAGTCTTGGTTGACTGAAATGCAATTGAAGGGTACTTGAATATTATAAGGACAATTAAATAATAAAGTGAATTGCATCCTACCTTAATCAAACAGTTAATTCATCTTAAATCTTCTCTAGTCAACCTAACTAATACAAACTAGTTTAAAACTAGCTTATTTTCTGAAGCGGTCATGCAGGGAAATCCTTGTGTTTCCAGTCAAGATTTGTTATTAAATTTAATGCAATTGGAATAGGGTCATCAGTTGCCATTAGATTTCTAATAAGCCCTCTTTCTTCTTCATTCTTATTGCTGTGCAGTAAGCAGACAAGATGACCAATCAAAAGTAAAGACAGATATGGGGAAATACAACACTATGAAGATAATTCAGAATGTGAAACACAAGGGATAATGAAAAGTCTGAGCTGCAGAGACGGATAAAGGATTTATTTTGAACTTTCCACAAGGAAAGGTTTCTATAATAACCCAGATAAGCAGTAATACTGGCAAGTAGGCATGCAGACTCACAGAGAAAGACATTCAATTGGCTAAGAATGATAAAAGTTTCTCTTGTAAAAAGGTTCAGTTCTCATGAACTTGGATTTAAGGAGTAACCACATAACCCAGAAATATAATGCAGAAAAGAGAATGTCAGAAGGAAGAGACAGAGAGATGGCTCATTCCTTCAGAGCTGCTGTAATACCCAGGAAAAGTACTCACATCTAACATCAGATGATGGCCAATGATCTTAGGCAGATGCCATTCTCTATGAACTCACTACTACCACTCCCACTAATTTCTCCCACTTGATTTAAACCTCTGCTCTACAGCTAACACACAGCTCCACCAACAGAGGTCAGTAACCAGAGACATTCTTCTCACAGTGAGAGACACTCCTTTTTTAATACTCTCAAAAAAAGGAACAAGTCTACATATATCATTCTTATGTCCTTTTTGATTTGAAGACCAGCCGGTCTTGCCATTATTTAATCCACAAAAAGTGTGCTAGTTTAGAAAAAAAAAAAATTCTTTACCAATATCTTAACCCTTAATAGTAAAGATGGTAACTGGGCACTATAGAGCATAAGTAACCAAGTACCATTTTTATAAAGAACTTAAAAGATTTCTTACTTGTTGTCCCTGAAGACATCCATTAAAAATTCTTGACTAATAGTTGGAAACATCTCAAAAAGTTGCTTTTCCTTTAGTTTAGCAGCACAGTCTTTTCTAGCCATGGAAGGAACACGATTCTACCCAGAAGACAAAGGAATCAGAATTCTCAATTAGAATAAAAAATAGTAATAACAAAGCCCATCTTGACTGCTATTTGTTAAGATGTAAAAAAGGAATCTGCTCAACAGATACACACTCACAGCAATGACAACATGCCAATATCAGCCTGCCACACTTACTTGATGAGATTAAACTAGGGACAGGTGAGTTGTACTATACACAACTGCAGTACTCTGCAGTCATTTGAAGTGACTCAGCTGGAGCTCCCTCAAATTGAACAAAGCAAAGCATAGATTTTTAAAAAGAATTTTGCTAGTATATCCAGTCCAATGCTAAGCTTGTGCAAAGTCAACCTCTCTATAATATGGGCTTGGGGTTGAAACTACGTTATTCAACAGCATAAACAATTTTGGTTTGTTGTACTTAAAGCTGTACTGTGATAAATGTTCTTATTTGTAAAGTCACGCGGAGAAGAAAACAATTACAGCTCAAAAGAAATCAGAATAATCATTCCAATATTCAGACTTGGGGAAAAACAAAAACACAACCAAAAAATCCACAAAGCCAAGCTCCATGAATTCACACTGAAAATAAAGCTGCAGACATCACAGGTGGTATCATCAGTAAGCCACATATACGTAGTTTAAAGAAAGAATCCACAAGCCATTCTTTCAAAGTAAAGGCTAATGCATCCAGCTTTCTACATCAGTAGAAACAAAGTTCATCTTTTTTAGGACAGACACTTCATAAGAGATAATGTTTGTTCTGAACAGCTGCCAGGCAGTAGAGGGCAGCATTACGCACACACCAACCAGAAAGGGTATGCTAACACTAAGCAAATATCATGGAAGATATTGAATTAATAAAACTCTTTTAAGAAATTACTATTTTCTGACAAGTGTGTTCAGAAACCTGTTTGAAATTAACCTCATGTATTTCTTTTAACATTTCATCTGTTAGGAATGTTGTGGGTTCTCCTTAAAAAAAAAAGTAAATTCAATCTACTTCTAAACAAACAAGGCATGGAGTTAAGAACATTTTGATATTGCTTTCACAATAAAAATGTGAAAAATCACAACGATCTTTGTTTTTAAGTAAGCAATCAAAAAAACAATTCAACCAAACACAAATGCTATACCTGTATAGTGAAATGCACCATGATCTGTTTGTGAAACAATCAAAATATTACTTTCTAAAATGAGATTTATGTTTTTTCAAGCAGAAACATCTACAATAAGGAAACTCCTCTATCACAGTAATTAACAATACTAACAGGCATTGGTCTCATGAATTATGAGCATAATCAGGAGCACAAAGATGAGTTGCCAGGCAAGACATAATTTGTTTCATTAACAGTAATTAATTTAAAATTCATTAAAAAAGGTACATAATCCATACCAGGTCCTCTTTCTCCTGCAATGCTATTTCTTCAGAAATTATTTGTCTGAGAGAAACTTTTTGAATCTGAGCATTCCAGTGATCCATAAAAGGAAAAACATCTGATGTCGCTGTTTTTTTAGTCTGTGTGTCATTAGATGAGCCTGAAACCCAGCCCATTTTATTCTTCTGTATTTTGCTGTCCACATTCTGAGATAACAGCATTTCTGAGTCATTTGTATTTATCTGCTGAATCACCGTAGGACCTTCAAATGCAATAAAAATGAGGTGATTAAACAGTTATTAGTTTATGGAAGACAAAAAAAAGAACCCAAGATAATTTTCAAATCAAGATAATTCTCAGTTTGTGTTAAAACTGATACTAGAACAGAAAATATGCTGTTTTCACCTTCCTCACTTCTATTTTCCAAGGACTGGCTGATCATCTTTACCTATTTTATAAATCAAAAGGAAAGCCAATCACCAAATTTTCAAGTGCCATGATATATATTATAGCTGTAAATTACTTTGAACATGCTTTAAATGGAGAGGTTTGTCTGATTTCATAAGAGAGTTACTGTTTCATATTTTTACATGTATTCCTGCCTTCCTTCTACAACTTGAAGCTAGATGCTAAACAATCTGAGTTTATGATTCCATGAGTTAATGTAACACCACTGTCTGGTCATTTGAAAGGAGTGTTTGCACCCACACAGCAATCCAAATCTTCATCCAGGTACCATGCAAAGCTAATGGGGTTCTACTGTAGGGAGACATTTCTTCTGGACCAGAATGGAAACATTTTTTGAACAAGGACATATATCCTCCTGCTACAATCAATTCCCCTGACAGCAACATGTGAATGCTGTATTCCTTGACCTTCTTTCCCTCATCTTATTTTTCTTCTTGGCATAGAGATTACAGAAATCCTACCAGACGTACACCAAAATGATACGCTTTTTGTTTGCATTTACTTAAGGATAGTGATTCTGCTTCTAACTTATTTTTTTCCTCCACACCTCCATAAAAAAAATAGGTAAATGGGAACCAATGGCAATAAACAGAATCTTGTCTTACTAAATAAATCCATAATTTTTCAATAGACAGTATATTTGCAACCTTAGTGTAGTTTCAAATTATTAAATTTTTTTATAATGAGAATTAAATATTTTATAATTAAGGAAACACAAACATACCTTCAGCAGAAAACTTAGATGATTCATCTCTCCTCTGACGCTTCTAAATAAGAAGAGCAAAATCATGAAAATAAACTACAAATTTTGCAGTGAAACTTTTCAAGTGTTGGTTTCTAAAACTCCTCTTATACATCATGTCATAAGCAAGAAATCTACTAACCAGAATAGATTCTTTCCATTTTTCATGAATCACTCTTGCCAAATTCAGATCAATATGAACCACACAGTCTTCAACAGTTAGTGATCCTTATGGAAGAAAAATATACTTGTTAAGGCATTATATAAAAATGCAATTAAAGTAACTTTGACTTATTAATTTGAATTCTGCACAAAATGTCATGCCTGAAAAAATTTTAGCAGCTGCCAAATTGGAGGCAAAAGGAAAAAAAACGAAAAAAATTCTAAAAAGATATTTCATGCAGAATTAATTATCTGGTGGTGTACAAAACCCCCAAAAGGGTAGCAAGAAAAAAGGTTAACATTAAATATATTTTGTTGAAACATGACTATCTGAATAACTGCATTTTTCCTCCTTTTTTTTTCCCCAGAACCTTCCACAACTAGAACAAAGCCCCTGTTAATTTACAGGGTTCAGCTGTGATTCCCCCTATTCCACAGTCAAATGATTTTATGTAACACAATGTACTCACAAGTGCCCAACAGCAGTCCCACCCCTCCTTTCCAATACACAAAATCAGAGTAGGAAACTCCAAGTATCCCCTCTAACTCTAAAGAAAATGGCAGGAATTATCATGGCATCATACTGACATCCTAAAAGATGTTTCTGACATTATTTCTCACCCTTTAAAAAAAGGTGTGGGGCAAGAAGTACTTACATACAAATAAAAAGGCAGGGTGTGTTTCAGATACATGATAGCAGATACTCTGCTATCAAGGCAGTAGACATGCAAGGCACAGCCCAGTAGTCACATCCACCAAGAAATCAGATATCCAGAGTCTCACAGAATCACAGAATATCAGGGATTGGAAGGGACCTCAAGAGCTCACCTAGACCAATCCCCCTAGGAACATCTAGATCAAGTCATACAGGAATGCATCCAGATGGGTTTTCAATGTCTCCAAAGAAGGAAACTCAACAACCTCTCTGGGCAGCCTGTGCAAATATGTTCAGTCACCCTCTCACATCAAACAATCTTCAGGAGAAAAAAGTAAACAAACAAAAACAATAAAACAAACAAATTATATATTCCTTCTGTTTTCCTTTCTTCCCTTTTTGATCAGTCTTTAACCTTTGTAATGCATGTTCAAGCTGCATATGGCTTCCTTCATTGTATTGTCTCAGCAGACTTCTCTGCTTTCATCTTTGAAGCACAGCCACATCTTATTGTCTCCCTAAACCATTCATCTTCTCCTTTCCCAATTTTACTGGTGCCTAAAGCTTTCATTTTCCTTTATTCTTTCCTAGCCAATCATTATTTTCATCTTCCTCATCACCTTAATGTTCCTTCAGATTTTGAACAAAAGCTCAAAGGCCTGTTGCTCCAAATGTTAATAAGCCAATACTTAAGAAATAAGCCAAGGCATAAGAAATCCAGCTTTTAAAGTACATGCATGTACAAAAAGACAAAGGCAGAAGGTAGCACTGCTACATTTGTATTTTCTGACACACTCAATTCAGTATGACGAAGAACTGTGCAAGTCTGTTTTGTAGAAATCAAGAAACAATAAAGAACAGGCAAAGGAAGAAAGGTTTCCTTACCGAAACTAAGCTTTTTCATAAAAATATGGGTATCATTAAGCTCATACCTCCATCAATGCCAACAGGTCCAAATATTTCTTTCAATTGGAGTGCCAGTTCAGGAGGTAACGTGAGTTCTAGACAATCTATATTGAAGGCTGCACGGGACACTGGTAGACAGTTTTGCATCTTGGCTTGATTTTCATTCCCACTTGGAGTTTCAGTTTCCTCTTTACTGAGTATCTCCCTGGAATTCCCCTGGGTTTCTTTATCTACCACCAGGTCTTTGTCACTCCTGGGATCCATCACATGTGCATGATCCACTTCCAGCAATGAAGGAGTCACTCTGGAATTCTCCGTGTTGCTTTCTGAAAGGTTATTGTCACTTTTGCTTAATTCAGTTTTCAAATCAGTAGATGCTGATTTAGGACCATGAGGTACAGATAATCTTGCATCAAGTTGCAAGACTGATGGCTTGCTTATAGACTCTTCAACAGGACTCTCAGATCCTATCTTCTGCTTTCCCAAAATGGATGCTGTTGAGCTGCCCATGCCAGCACTAGAGGCTGTATCTCCGTAATTCTTCAGTTCTGCTGAGTCACTCGATGAGTCAGAGACATCAGCATCCATCACAGCTGACTTGGTAGTCCTGCTGCCCGCAAAGCCAAGCAATGAGTCTTTGTCTTCTGAAGGGTCAGAGACATCACCAGCCCAAATTTTTTGCGGTGTTCGTTCACAGCCTTTGAGACTCTCACTGTCATTTGTACTTGCCTTTAAATCAAGATCTGCAGCAACCGGCTCAGCTTCTCTTACTTGAAAGGATTCAGTATCAACATCTTTGCACAACTTTTCATCAGAGTCTAACAGCAGACCTGTGGCCCAGTCAATGTCTTTGTTGCATCTTTCATAAAGATCTTTCAGAGCTTCAAATGAAACAGAGTCAAAGAGCTTACGAAGCATATTCAGCTTTTCAGACTCATCAATATTGATAAGTTCATTTTCCTCCACAAACGTACTTTTATCATATGTAACTCGATAGGGTATTTTTTCCTGAGAATCTGAGGTACTATCTACATCTTTGGGTTTGAAGCCATCAAGTCTGCCATGCAATACTTTGGCAGTCTCAGGAAAAAGCATTTTATTTTCCAATCTCCACAGGAGAGCGAAGTCTCGTGATTCGGTTTGTGAATGGTTACTTTTTTGCACACATGAGCAGGGGTCATACTCCTCTTGGGCTGCATTAAGCATAGGTAAGTGTTCCTCTTCTTTGGGATGGGGCAAACTGTTGTTTGTAAAAGTGAGAGCTAATTTGTGATGCTTCTTCACTCTCTTATTTTGCTGTGTTTTCTTCTCATCTGCTGTTTCACTAGCTACTGGTTCAGGGGGATCCATATGCAAACTCTTTGTATCTGATTGCTCTGAAGCACTCCCAGGTTTCCCATGAAGCAACTCTACAGTCTCAAGATCATTTCTATTAACATCACTCTCAGTATTTCTACCTTCATCAGACTGATTTGGACTGGCCCTTCTCACTCTCCTTGACCTCTGTTGTCTCTGTTCTAATGAGCCTGCGATAGGCCAATGTTCTAACATTTGCAATTCCAGTGTAACTTTCTCTGTACCAACAGAGGAACAGCTCGAGGCTAGATTTTTTTCCTCCTGTCCTTTTCCAACAGTACCATTCCCTGGCAGGTGTGCTTGCTGTTCATCTAGCCCAAGATGCTGCTGATGGGAAGTTTTAGCTTCCTTTTCACTCTTCTGAGATTTTTCTAGCCTCCTAGGTCTTTTAATTCGCTGCCCCATTGTTTGTTCTACAGGCCAGTCACCCAGATAGATTAGTAGTTCTGGTTTTCTTGATGTGTCAAAAGCTGAGTCATTTGGCTCCGCTGCGTTACTGCTTTGAGTCAATTCTGGCTCTGCACATGTTTTGACAGATTGCTCAACTTCAGTCTGAATTTTGATAACGTCACTATCACTGTGTCCCTCAACTCCCTCTGTCTGCAAGCACACAGTCTCTTCATCTGCAGTCAAGTCAACTTCATTCATTTCTGTTTCTGTATGTTTTGCCGTTTTTTCTCCCTTTTCTTCTTTCTCCTCCAAGGCCAGTTTTTTTTCTACACAATCTGATAAATAAACATCTAAGTCATCTTGAATACCACTGTTCTCAGAACCACATTCCACTGAGTTATTTTCCATGTCTTTTTCCTCTTTCTGAAAACTTTCAGGATCACAGTTACTTTCTAATGCTAGAGAAGTGCTGGGGAAAGTTTTATCATCTTCAGCTAACTCAAGAGCTTCCATATTAGAAGCAAATGGTTTTTCTTCCTTTACATCAGAATGTTCCTTTCCCTCCCTGAAAGACAAATGGTAATGAAAAGTAAACCCATTTCAAACCTGCTTTAAGCACTTAGCCACATCTCTAATTGGCTATTCACAATTTTCAAATCAAATGGAAGAACTCTAGTTAGAAGAAACCAGATTAATGACAACATTGCCCTAACCTCAGCACTCACTTATAAAAAAGAAGCAGATAAGAAAAGCAAAATTTCCCTTGGTAAGTATCCCTTTTTTACTTAGCATGGTGCCAAGAATACTTTTTGAGAACTCTACTTTTCCCCATCCCAGCATTCAGTTACATGCTGAAGCGCTCTGCTGCCAGGTATTTCCTCCTTCAAATCAACAAACCCAGTAAACATGCTTTTACTTAATGACTGCTGCTTTCTCTCAATAGCTCCATACTAAAAGAAGTCTAGAAAGAGGACAGGACTGTTCTTGTCCTACCATTTTTCACAGTGAATTACATTCCAGTAATTATCAACACCCACTTCAAATGCATTAAGCATGTAAAACCCAAATGAAATAATAACTACAATAAAATCTGACTTCTTATGCATTATATTGCATGTAAAACATTATTCAGATTGGCCATTATAAAACAGTCTTGCACAGAACCAACAAGTCTAGATGAGTCCAAACTGAACATACTCAAGTAGATAATTCATTAATACAGCACAGAACTCTACCTTCTATCAAAGACATCATCTAATATCAACACAAAGAAGCAAAAGTAGCCATTTCTTTGTATTTGGAGTTATGTTCTTTTGAAAAGCATTTTATAGATTTTAAGTGCTTGATCTATTTACATATATCCAACAGACCATTTCTAAGATAAGAGAAAGTCAAGCAAGACTGGCTTAGTGCAAAGTAACACACAGCAATACCAGGAGGTTTTCAAAAAGCAGAAAGTTGACTAGATGCCCTGACTGCTTATTTCTACAAACCCTGGCATTTTAAAAATTAGGAAAACTATTCAGTGTAATTCTTTTTATAATTTAACTAAATATTTTTAATGCATGTATTTACAATTCAACAGCATTATCCAAGTTCTATTGCTTCCCAGTTTGAATTTTTAGGGGTTTTTTTGTAGACTATAGTCATCTAACCTATGGCTTTCCTCCTGACAAGGATCTTCACTCCAGTCAGCATCTTCCAATTTATCTGGAACTGAAGAATCCAATATTGAACTAACAGAAAGGCAGCGTTCAAACTGTTCCAACATTCTTTTGATCTTTTCTTTAGGTACACCATGAATATTTCGCCTATGAATTAAAAATAAATTTGAAAAAGAAACATTTCAAATTAGTGCATTACAACAAAAGAAGAGAATAACTGAATAATAATTTCACAAGTTTACAGCAAGACTAACCAGAGAATTCGGGGGGACAGGGCAAAACCTGTGAAACAGTAACTTTTTCTCTATCAGTGCACTAAGGAATTCCAAAAAGGGTATTTCACAAAAATAACTTCTTTGCTTGACTGTTTCACCCCACCTGGTGACCTGGTATTGCAGTAAGATTTTTGGCTTAATACTAAAATCTAAAACTGTATCAGTAATGCATCTGCTTCTAATAAGCATCAGAAACGCACCATACTAGATCCTGACAGTGATGCAGGATTTCAATTTGAGTACAGAAGGGTTTTTAATTCACTTTTCCTTCTCTGGTTTTGTTGAACTAAGAACTCTTTCAGCCTCAAGGAAAACCTATTCTGTAAGCCCTTTGGCTAGAAATTGTCACTGACTGTTGAACACCAAACTAGCAATGTGCTCTGCAATGTTTCCACCTCAAACAAGTGAATTCTGACAACAGTGACAAAACAGAAACTGAGGATATAGATTTAAGTCCTATTTTAGGAAAAAAAAATCTTCCTCACCTGATTTGAAAAGTGGCCAATGTTAAGCTAAGCACACTAATTCAGACAACAACAGACATCAGAAAATCAAAAATAACTTAAGACTGAAAGGGAACTATGGAAGTCACATAGTCCAACCCCCTGCACAGAGAAGTTACAGCTAGATCAGGCTGCCCAGGGCTCTGTCTTGTCAAATTCTGAATATCCCCAAAGACTGAAAGTCACTCTGGGCAAACCCTTTCAGTGCCTGACCATTGCTCAAGCACGTTTGTGGGAGCTTTTTTATGTAATCAAAATTTCCAAAATTCCAACCTGGTTAAGTTTGTTTTGTCCTATCACTGTGCAAGCTGGCAGAAAAGATCTTTTTAGTCTCCTCTATAAACTCACAAAAGACAGCAGAAGACAACAATATGATCCTTCCTTAATGCTCTCCTCTTAAGGCTAAGCAAACTACTCTTGCTCAATTTGGTATCACCCACAAATCTGATAAGAGTACACCATGTCCCAACATTCAAGTTATCAAAAGGACATTATATAGTAGCAATCCTAGTATTCATCCTGGAGGGACAGTCTTGTCTTGGACTTTGACCCTGGCACCCAGACAGTTCTCCAGCTACTTTATTATTTACTTGTGCTATTGTGGTTTTAATCTGCTGTGCTCTAACTACTCTTTCTTCCATGGCAGACCACTACATTATGTTCTGGTCTGTTGGGTTTTCCTGCAGTTGAGGTTAGGACACAGAGCACACCACGTACCCAGTGCTCTGAAGGGGGTTGCACCACCACAACAGAGTTTCTGTTATGGCTATTTTGTCTCCATGAAATGGCTCTATGCAGAGGGTCCTGCTGAAGAGGAAGACAGAGTTGGTGTATAGGGGTTTGTCCCTCTCTGACCATGAGGCGCTGACTGCCTTAAACTCAGTGACAGAAGAAACATTTCAAGTAAGACATCAGGTCAGCTGGATGCAATAACAACTGCAACCTCACATCATTTTTGCAGCTTCAGGAACAGAAAGGAGCAGTCACTGCACCTCAAATGCAAAATAATTGCAATCATGGAAACACTAAATAATAACTGTTTCTAGATGATGCTAACAGCATAATTTGCATGTAATTGCAATAAAGTGATAGGAAAAAAAATCTTAATTCATATAAAATACCAAAAATTAAAATACTGCAGGAAAAACATTAAAAGGCTTCTTATTAATACAAAAATTTTGACAGATATTTTGCTACTTCATGAGCCACTGTACAAGTGATATCTTTTTAAAAATAATAGTGCATAGACTGTGAAAGAGATAAAATCTAGTACGAAGTTTTCCTTTACATTCTCACCTTTCAAGTTCTTTTGGTTTAAACTTCCACCAAGTGTCTGGTTCTCGGAACATGACTTTGTATTTGAACTTCTGAGCCTGAATAAAACAGGTAAAAACCAAAACAAGCTGTGAGACCAACTTCCCAATTCTACAAAAAAGCACACATATAGCACATTTCTCTAAAGATATTTTTTGTACCTTTTGAAACAAAATGAACATTTGTAATAAGGCAGTTTTGACCAGTGTTTCTCTTCTAATTATAGCTAAATGGAGATTTTAAAACTCATGCATATGCATCTCTTACTATATAATTCAATGTATGCTATGATTACAAAAAAAAAAAGGGCACCATTTTATAACATTCCTTTAAATATTCTGCCTCTGAGTCAAGACTTCAGAAAACCCATCCTTCCAAGTATAGAATGCACATGTTTATGCAGCCTCTTCAAGCCAGAGAAAAACTCACTGCTTACATTAAGAGCTGACCAGATGTGAGTCAGATCCAAACCACACAATACAGTTACATTGGCACAGCTTATGTGGGGCAGCCTTCCTGCTGTACAAAAAACTTGAGTGTGTTCCAAGTAAACAGTCCTTCCATGGCCTAGACTCCTCATGACAGAAAACAAGCCCAAAGTCTACTCAGAAGAAACAACATGAGTAACTGTGCCATTTCTCCTCATTCCCATTTTCAAAAAAAGTCTTCCCATCATAACAAACCCTGCATGTCCAGCATGAACTTATGTTGTATCTTTATTTCAGTATATAGCATCCAGGACTTATCTCATGAAAGCACCGTTAATCTGACAGCTGTTAATACGTGCAAGGATAATAAAACTTTTATCAATAAAAATTATCTGCATTAAGTCCCATTGTTCACTGATCTGCTACCACATGCTTCATATGTACAGCATCTGCTCAAAAGCCTTCAGCTCTATACACTACATTCTCTCATGTGTTTCTATGCCATGGTGGGAGAAATCACAGATCTACTTTACATATTTCTTCCAATAAATTATTTCTGTTAATCAGAATCAATTTTATATAAGAATCCATTTCTGTAAGCATAGAAAAAGATCACTGAAGGCACCAATCAAAACGATAAATTACCAACAGCAAAGTAAGAGCTGGAGTCTAAAAGAGTGGATGCCTATTTAGAAGCGATTATGTGAAAAGATAAAAAGCTCCAGAAAACTGAAGTATGAGAAGCTTACAGAAGAGTGCACCAAATTGTTTAAATCATTAATGGTAACTTAGGAATTTAAGTGTAGATTGCATTTATTTAGTACTAAACAAAGGATAATCACCTTTAGTCACTAAATAAGAGCACTACACTTTCAGCATAGCTGCATCATTTTGATTATATTACTTGAATAAAAATTATTAAGAAAATATATATAATTTAAAGCAAGCTAGCAACAGCTGATAACTACCGACCTCCAACTCATCAGCTAGAGTCTACCTTTAGTCTATATTTAGGATGAAACTGAAATTTCAAGTTTCATGGAGCATCACACATCACTTATTAATTAGCAATCATTATATTCTAGATGTAGCTTAGAACTTCAGTAAACAAAAAAGGGACAGAATTCAGTTTCCCCAATGGTGTTTATTTTTGCTCCCAAATGTAAAGCACTTGGTGTTGTCACTTAGAAACCAGGCCAGGTCAACGCTCAGACACCTACAGAATGTGACACTGATTAATATGAGTCCATGCAACACTTTTCTAGACTTCTTAATGGAATAACAACTAGACTGAGAAACACAATCTCATGCTGAAACAAAGCTGTTGCCATGATGGTCAATAATTCTTTTAACATTGATCAAATTGCAATACTAACCAAAGCAACATAAGGCTTCATCTCCCATGCTTGTATGTTTGTGTTGTCTATTATTATAGGAGATATTCTCATTTCAAATGCTTCTTTGGCTGAAAGACACACATGTTCAAGACAATTTGATACAGTTAATTTCATTATAATATGATATACTTGTAACATTTCTACCAATTCTCTGAATTTGGCATATTTCTCTAAGTAGACAATCCATAATGATTAACCACTGTGTAAAGAACTCTTACCACATCTTGATCTGTTTCAGGGTACTCTTATTTCAAAAACTCCCCCCCTCACACGTAAAGCTACTAAAACGTGGCATTAATCTTTTGGAGTTAATATAAGTATGACAATCAAGAAGTGAAAATGCAGATATAAAATGCATCAAGATGGCTAAACAGTCAGTAAATGAAACTAAAAAAACCCACAAAACTACACAATCACCTTAAAGTGGACTTCTTTGTTGCATACAAAATTCTTGGCTTTAAAACAGGTTTAAGATTAGTCCACTTTGTAAAATATATATAAAATGTATTAAATATATATATTTATAAAAATACATAAAATATATACATAAATATATAAAATACATATAAAATATGAAAAAATCAAAATAATTATTGTAATTTACATACACAGTAATGTAGCGTTTAAAATAACTAACTCTGAGATACAGCACCACTGTATGGGAGTTCTGTTACAACATATCGGAACGATCTAAGTCATTGTTGGATAGCACATTTCTTATTAACCCATTTCTCCACAGGTTAGAAATGTGACAGTTGAAAAGTGATCATGATTCAAATTCAGTAAATAAAAGTCTAAAAGTTCAATGGTGAGTCTAGCAAAAGCCACTATCAAAACCAACACAATTCTGGGGGGGGAAATAAAAACATTTATTCCTTCTTGCTCTTAAAATTTTAAGTTTGCCAAGAATTTAACGCAGAAGAGAAAAAATAACCAAGACCGGGAAAATACATGACTAATTGTTATTTGTAACAACATCCTCATTACCTACTGCATATGCATTTGTAATTGCTCATCTCAGAAGAAATATTTCTGGGAGATGGGACAGATTATCATTCCAGAAATAGGACACAAGCCAAAATACATACCATGCCCAAATCTGAGGATGAAACAATCTTTAGACAAAGACACTGGCAAGTTAAATTGCTAAAGACACAATGGATAAATGACTTTTTAGTTTTTGCTCACATTCTTTTGCCACACACGTATTAAAAAACACTTCTATGGTGGGATAAAGGCTTGTCCTGTGAGATAGACTTTTTAAATAGTACACAAGCGTTGAACGGCAAACAAGCAAGCTAATTATTTCTCACCTCGTTTCCTGTTCCAGTCATGTGCTTCCCCTAAGCTATCAGGATCATAATGGTATTGTCCATGTTTATTAAAGTAATCATCAGTACTAAGGATGATTCCATCTGGGTTGTCTTCAAGTAAAGCCCTATGAAAGACCAAGATGTAAACAGCTGTCCCCCTTCTCCCTCATAGCCTTGATATCTGCTACCATATTTAGTCTCTTGCACAAAACTGACATTATTTGGAATGCTGGAAGCAGCATATTTAGGAAAAACATCATCATTCAGGCAAAAATGATCCATTAAAATTACTTCTGTTTCCAAAGGTTGAAGGCATTCAGGGAAAAGAGATTCCCTACTTAGTTCACTTTAAAACCATCTACATCTGGTAACATATTATCACATGATGAATACATACATAAAGTATTAATTACACTCAAATATTTCAGGTGCCAGCCAAAGAAATCTTTGAGACTTCTTTGAGAGAAGGCTTTTGGAAAGTCATGAGAGAATCAAGAATTCAACTCAATAAACTCCACACATACTATGTACAGTGGAATTGTTGCCTACAAAGAGCTGGGATATTTCCATCTATGTTACTGGAAGGAAACACCCAAAATTAACAGGGACTGAAGCAGAACTAGGACAATTGGAATGATCCTCTGCTCCTTCAGACAGTGACTAAAGTTAACCCCTTGTATTTCCACTTCCACTAATGATCAAGGAGCTACAGGCAACTTACTCTACAATTATTACTGCTCAGCTTACTGCATGTACCATGTCACTGGGAATTAATGTACAAGCATAATTACTTACAAATGTCAGAAAATCATCTCTGCCTGCACTAAATCTTCTATACAGTTCAACTAATTCTTTTAGAAGCTAACAGTATAAATGATTCTACCTTGCCAAATAGGATTTTCCTGATCCTGGAACACCTCTGAGAAGAACAAGTACTTGACCTACAAGGTGCATCTTTTTTCTCATCATGTGACAAACAGGTGGCTGCTGTGCTTGCGAGAGGTTCAATTTTGAGTTTTTATCTTGATTTCCCCATACCTTCAGAGAAGGAATGCTATCCCAGGCATTTGAAACCACTGGAGAGGAAAAATAAAGCCCTTTTCCCAGTGTCCTACAGTCTGAAACGGGTCTCCACTGCCCTGGACCGACAGCCACAGGAGTCACAAAACTGTGACTTCCACTGGATGGATAAAACACGGGAGCCATGAGATTCCAGTGTTGTTGAAGTTGACAGGACAAAGTAGAACAGTTTAAGTTGTAACTCTGAAGAGTCTGCTGAAAATCTGCAGGTTTTGGTATTTTCAAACTGGATGCTTCAAGAGAGACATGTCCCTCTGGAAGCTGAGTACTCTGGTGCCTGTTAAAGGCAGTCATTATCTCCTTGAGTTGTTCCAGATGCCCTGAACTAGAATTTCCAGTGATAGCTGCTCCCAGTTCCAGAGGTCTTTGTGAGGATTCACCAGAAGCCGCAGCCAGAGTCAAACCAGTATCTTGTGCCAGTTCAGAATTTCCACATGATACTTCTCCATTTGACTGTTCACAGACTTCTGAAGCTGTATCATGCTGAATAGGTATTTCTGACAGATCAGCATCTTCCAATACATTTGCAGAAGTGTCTGGTACAGCTGGTGAGCTTGTCTGGAGGCTCAGCTGACTCATTGGTGGCTCAGGACAGCAAAAGTTTTCTAAAAGCTCATTATTTGTCCCTGCTTGCTGTGGAAAAAGCAGGACATCACAAGTTGAATCAGATTTTCCCCACTCAGTAAATTCCTTAAAGTCATCGTGTTCCACAGAATGCTCATGTACTATTTGGTCATTTGCAGAATTAGACAATTCATCACACAAGCTGTATCTCTGAAAAGTGTTTTCTATTAAGGAATCCAGTTCTTCATTCAGCTGCACATCAGGTGATAGCACCTTCTCTTTTTCGTCCTCTGAATTACTTTGTTCACCAATGCTTTCTCCCATTCCTGTATTTGCAAAAGACCTTTGCTGATTAACACGAGCTAATGATGATGCTACTGAATCAAAGCACACGGTTTTTGAAGATGCTACTCCTTTGGCGTGGGTGGATAGCTCTAGCAGATAATCCATAGCATTTTCTACTGTTGAATAAGGAAGAGAGAATAAAGCATGGTCAGCTGAACAAACACAACCTGATATGAATGCAGGTTTTTTTCCATGAAGGAGTACTTATCAAAACTAAGAGACAACCAAAAGACAGTTCAATAATTCATCATTTAACACACCTTCTACAAGTCCCATGACCTGTCCCTCATGAGCAGTACAGACAAGCAGAACTCAACACAGACATATTACAAAATAAACTTAGAAGAATAAAAATTAGTAAGGAAATACTGCCTGAAACTAATTAACTGGGAAAAAATCAGAACTGGGTATTTAAATGGATACTCCTTTCTAACTTACAAGGGTAAAATAGTATAAGAAGGAAAGAAACAGTACTGAGGAATAAAGAGATAAAAGTATGCAAAATATGTTCATTTTCACTAGGCCCAATTGAAAAATGTCATACTCCATTTAGTGGCCTTACAAAGAACTAATGCGGATAGTGGATTTTTCAGACTGCATTAGGTATCTGTTGCCTGGGATCAACGTGAACAAAATGAAAACCTGGCACAAACAAATATCATATGAAGCCTAAAGCTTCTGTTTTCCTGAAGAATGATGCAGCAAAGTGTCTGTTGAAGTACAATTCTTTCTGCAAACATGTGAAATAATATCTTGTCCTTCCATCTTCTTTACTATATAAGAGCATATGAAAAAATATTAATCTTTCCCTTTTTAAACTACTGTGGGTAGTACAACACAATAATGAACTCAGTGTATCTACTGAATTCTCCAGTAAGCTTTAAGATTTACACTACCAAAATAACAGATTTAACTAAAAGGTTCAAAGCATGAACCATTAATTCCATCAATTTCAATAATAAAATAATTAACAATCACAACAACAAATTTAAGAGTAATAAAATCCATACAATTTATCTAAGGTTAAAAATAGCAGTAAAAGTAGTCCAAGTACTTGTAGGTATATGAATATATGCCAGACTGCCTTCTCTACAAACAGTCCTGGAAGAATTTTAGCAAATGACATCTGATCATGTGAATACAGATTGAATAAGATGCTCCACATACGACTTACTCTCCTGATAAATAACACTTCAGATGTTGCCATGAACTATGTCATCTATTATATTTATTAGAAGCAAGTGAACTTGTACCTAGAAGAATTTTAAAGCTACAAATGACTGGGCACAGGCATGAAGACACTCTGCCAGGAAAGGTAGGTATATAGCTTGGCCAAACAAAGAGGGGAAAAACACAGTCCAAGCAAGTCTGCAGAGAATTCAACATGACTAACAAAATTTACCCAGCAAAAACTAATCCTCGGCGAAGATGATAGAGCAAAATAAAAAGAGAACAAGGTCTCAATTCAAGTATTTAATGAAACATAAATGTTGCCAGAACCATGTGCTATGTACCATTGTTGTAAAAAACTTGATCTCCAATGTAATATAACCCCTCATGCAGAGAGAGTTTATGTATCTAGCAGATATGGTACAGAAAGTAATTGGAAAAAAGAGATTCTCCTCACAACTCTACCACTGCCTGCTCTGTCACAGAACAAGCCACTTAAACTGCACCTCCATTTAGGGAGCACACAGCTACTGCAAATTACCAGCCTCACAGAAAAGCTGTCAACCTTGGAGAATCTTGCACAGGAGTCGTAAAAAAATTTAAAATATTATGACTCATCTACTCATTAAAAACTAAACTCACTGGTAACGCCCACACCAACTTTTCTAGAGTGACCCTAGTTAAGAGCAGTCTGTGTAGGGAACAAAACTGTAATGCCAACTCTTCATTATTTACCTTTAAAATCACATTCAGACAGAACCATATGAATCACACTAGGATCTAGGTCAGAAAACATCTCTGACATGCTGTTGAAGAGCTCTTCCTTACTGACACTATGCATTGCTTGTGACACTGAGTGGCGTAGGGCCCCTTGGAATACACCAAAAGCAGCTTTGTCAGAATTGGCATTCTTCCGAGAAGGACTCCCACCAGTTTTTCTTCTCCGTGGCATTTTATTTCCTAAAAATCAGCTTGCTTTTCAGTTTAGCTTCTTTTCATGAGGCCAACAGCACCAAACTCAGAAATCACAAAATAACCTCTCACAACTGGGACATGCACAACAAAAATAGCAGACCTGGAAAAAAAGAAAACAGAGAAATTTTAATAAAATACTTGGTCACATTTCCATGTCTCCCATTTCAATAGCTAAAAGATTTTTAAAATTAATTTTAAAAATTGGCATCCAGGATAGAATTTTCTAGAGTGCTGCCTTTCTTTTTTTTTTTTTCTCTCCCTCCAAAACATCTCACAGCTAAATAGCAGCCTTACTTTCCAACTAACTAGATGCTGAATTGGTGTCTGAAAGAAAGAACAGAGTTTAAAATAAAAATATAAAAGAGTACAGGAAGGTCACAAATACTAAGAGCTACTGATGACTAGTTAACATTTTGGAATGCTGATATTCTGCTGAAATTCATAAGTTTTGCTCCTCTTGCAAAAGTATTGAAAAAAAGAACAGACATCTCCAAATCTTCCAGCAGTCCTCCATGACTTCCCCTCCAGCTTGATTTTTTACAAGTAATCAGTTGGGATTGTTCAACTTTCAAACACTGGCTCAACGAGGTTGCTGAGTGTCCAAACACACAGATTCTCAAAACCTGACCAAACATGACCTTGAGGCAGCGTGGGTCAAACCACAAGACATCCAGAAGTGCCTTCCACCCTCACCCTGTGTCATTTTTTCTACTTATTAGAAATGGTTTGCAGCTTTTTAAGATGCAGTGCAAGAAGAGGTTTCTGTCTATTCACCCCTCTACTTCTGCCATAAAGCCTTTGAATACGGCCAGTTAAAACATCATGTTATACCTAGTATCTGCATCACTCTTGTCTAGAAAAGCAAAGTCATCAGTAATTCAAGCGCAGAGTATGGCATGACCTCAATTTTTTTCTTTATTTCAAAAACCATCAAAATTCTGTTGTGTTCTAGTGATACTAATAATAAACTCATAATTTTTAATAATAATAATAATTCAGAAGAATAGCAAACCTTGGTAACGCTGAGAAACTTAATTTAATTATAGCAAACAGTCACTATCTAGTAAAAACAGTTACTGAGTAGGTCATAAAATAATTTTTTCTATATAAAAATTATTTCACCACTGACGACCAGTTCAATATCTGCAGATAAATCAGCAACAGCACTTTAAAGCCTTCCTGTCTGAATCACTAGCACACAAATGACAATGTCAGATCAGGGACAGATTCAGACAACACTTTTCCATTATTCTTTCGCAATCTCTTACAGCAATCAAGAAAAGTATCATTTAGAATATAGTAGACGGTTATGTTACCAAGTCTCAGAAAATTACATGAGAAAAACAGACGTATCCAGGATCCCAGGAGTTTCTACCATATGAATATAACACTTAGATAAGAAAAACAAGACAGATGTCTAAAACAATGCAGAGGTCAAAAAAGTACGAAATTAGTGACAAGAAAAAAAAAAAACACAGGAAAAGGAAGAAGCAAACTTTCAAAGATAAAGGAGAAATGACAACAGAAGATGCTAGTTCACCAGACTGAGCTGGGAGAATTCCAGCTGTCTCTTTCACTACACCTCTTTTTAAGACCTGTCATCAAAAAGATAGAAAAGCTTTGCCCAGGATTTCATATAAGGCGAATATTCCGACAGATATTTTGACAGAATCTCCTTTGTTTACCAAATTATTCACAATTAAATTCCTGGAGAGATTCCTGGGCAATATCTCCTGTTGATATTACCAAGCACAATGAAAGTATAAAAAAACAAAGGCCTGTGCACATACAAAGCACACCATGCTTTATTATGTACGAGATAACAGTAATAATCTTAACTGAAAGGAAGAATTTTCACTTTCTTTTACAAGCATGCTCTGAATTTTACAGAGCATTTTATCTAGGGACTTGCCCTGTCAGATACTGCAGTTTCTCTTTTTGAAAATTAATTTACTGTGAGAGAGGAAATAATGCTGAATAACCCAATAGTGAGACTTTAAGGTCAGCTTTGTCTGAAGTCTGCTGTAGATGAAAATGAAAATTGTAGTAACACAATTATTTAGAAGAGCAGGACTGTGCTGAACACACTGAAAGGGAATTCTAGATAATTAGCCAGAGGCTGCAATAATACTCTGCAGTTGGCTCATCAGTTCTGGGTACACTATTCGACACACATCCCATTAGAACAAACAGCTGTTTCATTTCAGCACTGATGAAAAACAATACTCCTGTGGCAGTCTCAACTTCACCTTTAAAATTGAAGCAAAACAAAACCTACAAGCACCACCTCATTTCTAGATCTTCAGAAATACTGAAATACAGGACATCTTCCCAAACCATCATATGTAGAAAAACCTGCCAGTATGAGAATTACCTTCCAAATTAAGCAATCTTATAAATAAAAGAGATGTTAAGGTATGAATTCTCCAGAAAATAATACCATTTTCAAACACTACCAACCTGCAAGAGAAAAAAAGTAGGCTTGTTAAATCAGAGCACTTAAACCTCACAATCTTTCCAGCTGACTACAGTTTATTTCTGACGGTAGATTACAAGCATCTCCACCCGTACTGCTACCCTTAGGCAGCTGGATGGGTGCACCACAGGCACTTCATAGGCACAGACCCACATAGCCAGAGATTAGCATCCCTGACAGGCAAGCCAGTCCACTACATAAACAAGGTGGGTTTAATCAACCTAACACAGCACATTTTTCTTTCCTCTTTGACAGAACAGAACAATGAAGTGTAGAGAAATTATCAACCTGGCAAAAGAGGATGGACCAAGACATCAAGCCTTAATCTCAGCATCTCACAACATTCCCTGAAGAAAGAACAAAATACCACAAATAGTGTATGAAAACCACCATTCAGCTGCTGAATAAAGATCTGATTAAGGCCCAACACACCTCACACATCTTTTACACCGGTATGTCTTCTCAAAAACACACGACAGTTTGCGTTTTCAATATGTTCTCAAAATTCTCAAATAGAGTGGACTAACTGCAAGCCCTACTGCACAAATAATCTCAGGCACAGTAAGCGAAAAAACCAGATAGTATTCAAGAATGCACAGAACACACATTATAAAGGAAGGAATAAACTACTTTTAAAGTGAGTTAAATAGTTGAAACCACAGTATCTTCAAGCTCTTTAAATCAGGCATACTGCAAAAGGGGAAATAATCAGCAGTAAAGAGAATTTTTATCAAAGCCATTACATTTTTTCAAGCAAACAGACCAGAAAAGATATTCTAATTGCTATTCAAGATGCTCTAAAAGCATTCAGCAGGATGGTATAGAATCACAGGATTTCTAGAATATATATAGTCAGCATGTCATGTATATATATACACTAATCTACATGTGTAATTCAAATAAAACAGCAATGACATTGAACTTACATTTTCAACTTCACTGAGTTGACGCACATTCGGTCCCTTCTCATGTTTCCAAAGCCACCACTAATGGCACACTTAATAAAAATCTGCTGTTAAAAAATATAATGGTCTCTTCTGTCAGGAAACCATACTTTCAAACATACAAATTAGATGTCAGCAGAAGCGGATGTTCCCTCCTGGCAAAGGAATGACCAGAACACAAATTAAAATTGGCATTTTGCTCACACACCATGTAAGTAGAGTTCTAACAGAGCAATACACATAGATGTGGCTCAATCCACTGACAAAATACCAAACACATCAATTTGAGCTCAAATGTACGTTCTCCTAAGGATATCTACTTTACTTCAGCTACTGATTTCTCATCTAAAAAAGTTAATTTACATCAGGTAAAGAAATAACACAATGGTAGCAGAATTAGTTGGAAACAAAAATAAGATTCTCACTTGTCATTTCACTTGGTTCTTCACTACAGTTCTTAACCATCTTGAAAAGGTTTACATATCCATGCTGGTCAAGAAAAAATTTGTTCCATCACTTGAGGCAAAGAAAACCTGGAACATTAAAATCAGAATATGTTACTTACAAATACATCCCTAACAACGCTAAAACACTGAACATCTGTTGACTGGAGAGGCTCCAAACTCCTATCCCACACCAAATATGTTAGATGCAGTCAAAGCTTAACTTAATACCAGTGTACATATTAGTCTGCTCAAACCAGAGTTTACTTTCCTGACAATAGCATTATGTTTTCAATCAAATTAAAATCACCTTAAAAAAGAAAACAATAGAAACCACACCTACAAGCATGCACATCTAAACTAGGTGCATAATTTGGAATAAACACTCTGTAGTACTACTAACATGGCATGCTGAGGACTCAACTATCTAGTACAGTCTTCACGGGAAATGAAGAAATCCATCTCCCATTTTGCACCTGACCTCATTCCGCTGCTCCAAAGCAGTGAGAATTGTCATCAAAACACAGGTTTTTCACATAATCAAACACTTGACCAGGATCCAAATCCACAAAGTAAAAGACAGTCTGGTGGGAGAGAACACCACTCACCCCACTCTCAAACACGTAGTTTCACAAAAAACTCATTAGGTAATGCCCAATTTTACAGAACATTTCATTTCAGAACAGAAGGAAAAAGCTGAAGTGTTCCTGATAGTGTAATGCTACATTATTCCCACTACTCTGATTTCTGCTTTCTCAATCATGCTTCATGAACACACTTATTAAAATACAAGTTATTTCCACATTCTTTCACTTACACTTTGAAGTCTTATTAATGGAGTAATACAAGTGAGTATCTAAGTAGAAACAGACTAAAAATAGAGAGAAAAAACATCAAATGAAATCAAACTGAGACTACATCATTGTACTCTAGCTCTATTGACGCAAATGGCTTTTCTTCTTGAAATACATTCTAGTTCTAGTCTACTCTCTAAAAAACACAAGGTAAAAAGGAAAAAAAATGCCTTACAGCAATTTTTTTCTCAATCCATGTTAAGAGTAGTAAACACAACAGTTTGTGAGCCTTTTGTGTGCTTCTATTTCTGCCAATAGTCTCCAACAGAACAGGCTACCTAAACACTCTGTTATTTGATGTGAAAATTTATACCCAGCTAGAAACAAAGCTCTCTTAAAAACACTTCAAGCATCTTTTCTGATCTGATCTGGCTCAGTGTTACTCCACTGCTTGTCCTAAGGGCTTTCGCTCTTTCAACAGTTTTAACTAACGTCCTCTTTTTCGCATCAAATTCTGTCAAAGTGCAACACTTGACACATACACCTCAATACACTTGCTCTGTGCAATCTGCTGTGCTAGAGCTTTTTTTATTTCCACTTTTGTGACTTTTTTTCCTTGGGGATAGGCTGGAACAGCCAACCAAATTCTTCTGAAACTGCAGCAGAAAATAAATCTTGCTTTAGAACACACTGCTTCTGCAGTTTCACACCTGCAGTCATTACTGATGCTTAAGACTGTATTCCTGTTCCACATTATAAAACAGTAAGAGAGAGAGATACTGGGAAATTGAAAAGAACTTCTTCCAGATGGAGCTGCAACTTGCCCACATCACGTTTTCACAGGCTCTGTCCAAAAGACAGGGCTGAAGGGCAGTGAATACAAGAAACATGTCTCTGCAGACTGCAGTTCCTCAGCACAAGAGAATTTCCTTTCACATCCTCTCTAGAAAAACTTCCATACCTGACTCTGAAAAGCCTCCAGAGAGAAAGCAGTGCCTGGATCTTGCAACTCAAGATTTAGTGCCTCTCTTAGTTGCTGAAAATGGCTCTTCTCAAAATTGCATCTCTGGCAATATCTAGCTAAGACACAATCTACAAAATACTCGAGGCTGATAAAAAAAAGTAAATGTAACATTATGAAGTTGAGAAAAACTTTCTTAGTGTGGTTAATTTTAATACTGGTGTATTCCACTATATTACCATTTCCTGTTTCTGAAGGACCTTTTGTTTTTTACTCTGTGGCTGAGACTTGGTCAAAGGATGAGCACTTATTTTAGCGCTTGAGAAATCCGTAAAAAGGACAAAACCAAGGGCGAGTGAGGACTGGTTCCATCAACATGAGAAGATACTGAAAGAGAGGAGTTTTCTGAAATCACAGGTGATCCTTATTATTTTGGCTATATATTTGCAGGTAGATTAGAGAGGAAGGAAAAGTGGAAATTCAAAAGCATATATAAAGTATTTTCTGGCACTAAATGCAAATGCTACTTCCTCATATCTTGTCTTGCTTTAGATTTGATGCAAATGAAGACAGATTAACTTCCCTCTTACAGATGATGCCACAACTCTAACATGCCTGAGAACAAAGTGAAGCAGCTGTCAGACCCAGACTCCAGATCATCAACCTTCAGACGTATGCAGACATCTAACAGGGCTTCTGAAAAAAGATCAAGTCTTGTTTCTGCTGCTTCCACAAAGATGTCTTTGCTCTACAGCTTTCCCTTGTGTGTGATACACAAAACAATTCAAACGCAGCACTGTCTGGACAGCTTTCTGCAGTATAATCTCTTCTTGAAGGCTTGCTGAAGACCTTCAAGCCCATGATACATACAGCGCTCTACTCTTGTGATGCCCAGCTGTCACTAACTGCCTCACAGTTTTCAGTTCTGTGATTCTAAGCAAAGATTTGCTGAGCACTGGGACAAAGCTGAAGCATAGGCTATTTTTGGACTTGAGCATGGGTTCAAACACAGAAGCAAAATGAATATATGTTCAGATCTGCAGAAAACACTTCTGAGAACAGGAGACTGATGAGAAGATTAGAGCATCGGAGCACAGGTGCACTGAAATGTAAGCCAAATTTTTCACCAAGGTGTTATGCATTAAGCAGCGACCTCATAACACTAGTGGCCACATCAAGAAGCTGAGAAGTAAGGTTGAAAAGATACATAAAGCATTTTGTAAATTCTATTGGTGGTCCACACACAACAGTAACATGAGAACCACTCCAGAATTTCTCCAAAAGGAACATACTATTGACATAATACTCCTAGCCAACTCACACCAAGTTGTACCATACAATTATAGCTTAAAAGAACAAACACAAGAAACCAAATCACATTAAGAAAGGCAGGAATGCAAACAGCTTAATTCAAACAGACGCCCTTAATATTTTCTGAGGAAATCAAAATATGAAATTACATAACAGGTCCTAAGCTGGAAAGCACATTACATAGATACACCCATGCAATTATACCTACTTCTTACATTCAAATACCCTTCCACTGCTGAAGCCACTAGGTCAGCTGAACACAAGATACACACAGCCATTACCAGCTATTAAGAAAATAAAAACTATTTTCAGCTTAATGTAAACAACATATAGATGACCTCATCCTGATTTGTACATCAACAGAAAGTTCATGGCCTCCAAATGACTGTCATTACTTAGTTGATAGTCGTTTAAACCTGTCATTTACCTTCAGAAAGTAGCTCTAATGAGCTCACCTTGTGTGACTTGAAAAAATGTCAGGTTCACTTCAATTGTTTTAATGGCATTCCAAGCTAACACAGGCAATTTTTGAGATGGAATGCACATCAGTTACATAAACCAACACATAGATCAAAAAACTCCAGTGGAATCATGAGAAGGAACAGCTGGAAAACTTAACCTTTTCCATAACCACAGCTGGATTTGGGAGAAAATATCGTTTCACCTTACCTAATTCAAAGAGGCTGCGTAACTGAGAGCTAATTACTACTGTCCTACTGATATTTTTATAGTAGCAGGGCCTCTCTAAGAAAAATAAAGGTATCAACTTCCTAAAACTCAAGGACTAGTAATTTCGGAACTTCAGAACTAAATACAAACGCAGAATCATAGAATCATACAATAGTTTGGGCTAGAAGGGACCTTAAAGATCATCTAGTTCAAAGCCCCCTGCCTACGGCAGGGACACCTCCCACTAGATCAGGTTGCCCAGTGCCTTGTCCAGCCTGGCCTTAAACACCTCCGGAGAGGGGGCACCCACAACCTCTGGGCAACCTGTTCCACTGTTTCACTAAAATAAAAATTATGTCAGCCATTCAGCATACACTACAAATCAATACACAGCTCAGGTAAGAAGGAAAGTCACAAAACCACCTCAGAACTACATCCCCATGAGGTCCCTATTACAACTTATTTACACACTAATTCAAAACAAAGTAGTTTCCTTTTCTAAAGTGGACAAGGTCACAGGAAACAATCCACCTATATCATAAAGTGAAACAGCTGTAAGTGTATCTTGAATGTTTCCTAACACTATGCCCAACTTAATGTTTTTGTCAGGCACTACCAGACTTCCTCGCTTCCCATTTAGTCAGTGCCTTCCCCATCCAAATGCATTAATGGCAATACGAGAGAGGGCTCTCAAAAAAAAAAAAGTCTAAACAAGATCATAAAAAGTACAGTGCAATTCCACAGTTAAAAACAAAAGAAAACACAAGATAAAGAATAAAGATGTGCTTTGATGCTGTTAGTTTCTTTCACAAGCTCTAAGCGTAATCTGTAGGAACATAAATTATAGCACACTGAAAGTGCTGCAAACAGCACAAGCAGACCCTACCCTAGTCATGATGACTGTAGCCCGATGAATCAGGGCTAAAACTCTCATTGCCACACTTCTCTTTCCTACCCTTCTGTGTATTTGCTTCCAGTTTCTAATTCAACCTCTGGCTCTCTAATCACATCCCAAGATGCATTATGTAAAACTTCTACCCCAGTGAAGGTGATAAGGATAAAGAGACACTGGATTATATTCTCTGCTCATTTGCTTCACCTGAAACATTCAAAATACATCTAGAGGGTTCTTTACTTAAGTTCTGAATTAATTACTCCCATCTTTTCACTGTAAGGTCATAGTCATAGTCATCTAGGTTGGAAGAGACCTTTCAGATTATCTAGTCCAACCATCAGCCCAACTCTGACAAGCCTCAGACCTGGGACGGGTACTCGAACCCCTCACCCTCAGATTAGGAGTGCGATGCTCTCCCCACTGAGCTATACATCCAAGTCATAACTTGAAATGCATAGTGAACGTTGGCAAGACGCTAGATAAAAACATTTGATGTGACTCTTAACAGTCAAACTGTTCTTAGTTATTTAGAGCAAGAGTTATGAGAAGTTTTGGCGGTTTTTTTCCACGTTCCTTTTAAGTCAGGCTTCTCCCAAGGCCCAGTGACTTTATGGTACTGGTACAGTGAAAACCACAGGCCGTGTCCAAAGCAAATGGGAATGCTTCGCCAAGCACCCAAATAACCACATGAAACACATTTCAGCGCTTCTCGACGGTTCAAAACAGACAGCACCATTAAGTACTACAACGCCTTCGATTTTATTTTGCCTGATGTGGATTTATCTTGCGTGGCTCCGCTCTTGGGTGGGTGCTTTCAGGGCTCTCGGACACCCCGCACCGTTCGCTTGGGACAGGGGGGCGAAGACTTTCCACCGCTTCGCCAGTCCTGCCTCTTACTCCAGCGCCCAATGGCCGCCGCACAGGCCACAACGGTAAGGCCAGGGCCGCCGACACTCTTCCCGGAGCTGCTGGGGAAGTCAGTCGGTGTCTCTGAGAGGAAAAGCCTCCTTGCATGCTAAAAAGCGGCAAGGGGCAAGCAGCCGGCGCCTCACGCCCGTAACCCTCACCACAGCAGAGACTACACCGCTACAGCCGCGAGACCCACATCGGGCCGGGCAGGCCCCAGCAGCGGCGGAACCTACCCGGTCCACCTCCAGGCCCTTCGCCGCACTACGACTGCTGCTAGCGGGATCCCACCACCCACGATGGAGCCCCCCCGGCTGGCGGGCGGGCCCGCCACGGAACACCCGCCCCGCTGCCTCTCCTCCCACCCGCCGGCAACTCCTCTCCAGTGACGCCGCTGGCGCAAGGTCCACGGCCGCCTCCGAGGTGGCGGAGACCGCCGCGCTACGGCGAGCAGAGGGAGGCCGAGGCTCCTCCCCGACCCTGGCGCTCCGCGCTCGGACCCCCGCCGACCCTCACCTCCCGCCGCTCGGCCTGTTGGCTTCCGCCCGCGTTGGAGCCGGAACAACTTCTCGGCGGCGGCCAGGGAGAGGGGGAGGCTCCGGCTGAGCGTGCGCCGCGGGGACACAGTGCCGCTCTCCGTCCGCACGGGGAAGAACAGCCCAGGAGGAGGCTCCGCTCGGCGCCGTGGCCGCCCTCCTCCCCCAGGCCCGCCCCAAGGCACCGCCGCGGAGTGCCGGGCTGGGCTGCTGTGGCCTCCTCTGGGGTCTGTCCGGTACCTTTCTCCACGCTGTGAAGGGTCAGTTCCAGAGGGATAAGAGGAGACACGAGAGGGAATATGTCGCTTCCCGGTGGCTGAGGAACAGGCCGAGCCTGTGGAGGCCACGTCTAGTGGCGGCAGGCCTAGGCGAGGTCAGCGAGCAGCTGGAGATGACGAAGGCCAAGAAGAGTATTACAGTTAAACCTACCATCAGGTCTGTAGCGACGAAAAGCTGAATGTTCAACTTCTGTACTTGCTCCCCTGCTTCAACAAGCAATTCCTGAAGACGCAGCAGAAAAACAACCGCACTCCACAATGATGTGGTGGATCTCCTGCTGAGGCTGAAGGAGAAATGGTGTCAGCAGCAGAGAAGAAATCTAGAGTTTTTAAGGAATCTGAGAGTTTGGTGGGATCTAGCATCAGCGATTGCAGTGGAGGCTCTGAGCTGTGACAATAGAGAAGCATCAAGTAAGGGACATACGGTAGAGATGGACAGTGGAAGATCATGGAAGGATGAAATGGGAGAGGGACATTCTTCTGACAGCCTTGAGATAATAAGCAGCTCTGCAGAACTGCTGTGAAGCCATGACGAAGGGAACGAGGAATCTGAACAAATGGTTTGAGGCAAGACAAACGGCAGAGCTCTTAAAGTGAAGGAAAAAAAAAAAAAAACAACCAACCAACCAACACAACAAATCCAAAAATACCATACCAAAAAGTCAAACCAAAACACTTAAAGTGACGAGACTGTACTGAGAGACTTCTCTGTAGTTTAATACAAGTTTGTCCATCTGTCAACAAACAGGTATTAACATACAATTTGAGAATTACTGGTGAAGTTTACACATTTACTGTTTTGTAACAGGATTTCGTTACACAGCCATAGGCATCCTAGTCAGCGCCGATTCCGTGCCTGCCTGAGCAAGGTAATAGGTTGGGTCTCTGGTTTTTGCTTGTTCATCTGATTACCAGAAGGAGATGGGTGCCTCCTCACACTCCATTGTCTGGAGATATCTCCCCACCAACTGTATTCAGCCGCCTCCCATCAGAGTTCAGTGCCTCAGGAAGTGTCACACTGGGATCAGAATAGATGGCACTCCCGTGAAGGAGGAAAAAGCATTTTCCCTGAGGGAACTGAGGCCGTCTCACAGACCAAAGGTTCCTCACATTGTCATTCATTCTATTCAAGGACCGGGTGGCATCCCCGAGCCTCATTTGTCCTTCCTCCTTTAACAGACTACCAAATCACCGCATGTTTAGCAGCTAATCTTAGGAGTTTCACAAGAAAGACTTAAGAAGTCGCCGTCAGCTTTTGTTTCTCGGTCACCGATTCTCCAACTGCTGCTTCCTTCTGGTGGCCGGAGACTTCCTCCCTCTTCCGCCAACACCTCACCAACCGCTGCGTTAGAGATGTAACTAGTTTTGATACCAATAAAGAATAAGCAAGTGCAAAAATAATAGCTAGGTTTAAGGTGGACTAATTAACACAGGTAATTCACTACAGCTGTCTTGTGAAAACCACACAAAGGCGCACAATTTGTCTAGAGATCACAGCCCCAAGGCGTTGCCTACTTGGTAGCACAGCAACTGAAAAGCAAATAGTTTTTATATGTGGGGTAGTAAAAGCAGTGTCAGAAGTTTTGAAATCGGTGCTCAAAGCATTTAATGGTATAGGAATTAATTTAGGCATTGTTAATTTGCCTGTCACTTTGCTATTTCAGTGCTTATCTCGTAGCCTGCAATATTTAAATAAACAAGGACAAACGTTTCCATTTTTAATACAATACATAAAACACATACATATTCATACACAGAACGTGCTGTTAAGTCTCAAAAAAACTGTTTTGCCATGACTCACAGAAGGTAAATAAATAATTATTCTATACTGGAGGGAAAGATTTGATCCAAATTTGTGTGCGTATGGTGTCAAGTGGTGGTTTCATGCCTGTACCAGGAACTGTTTCCTTGCTTTATGCCTTCAGTGTCTGGACAAGCATCAGGAACAAAACAGTTTTTCTTTAAGGGTGTGATGCTGCTAATGTGTTAATCATACGTTTGGAAAAATAGGTCATGTAAATTCCAGTCTAATGACTGTGTCTTTATATTTTTAAGGTTGCCAAAAAAAGAGGAAGAGAGTGGTTTTCAGTTCGCATGAGCCCGATAGCCTCGACTAAGCTGCATTGCCAGTGAGCTGTTGCTGCTGGCACTTGATGCATAAAACTATGTTGTTCTTTGCCAGTTGTACATACTAAAAGTATTTGACACCATGAAAATGCCAGACCAATTTGGGCACTGGCAGATTTCTCACTGCCGCAGTTAACACTTGAAATAGGGATTTTGGTGTCTCAATAATTATAATGAGTGTAATAGAGGTTCTTTTAATCGCGGGTTTTTGTTTTTTTAGTTTTCACACAACTTTTTCAAACATAGCACAGTAATCGCCAGTTATCATCTACTATTGTTTTGGGTGTCTTTTTCATTTTCATCTCTGCTTATGTATACATTTGGCTTGTTTTTACTTGGGGTGGCTTGGGCACGGTGTGTAATCTGTGTTGTTTGGCTGAAGGGCTTAGTCTGGTCTTCCCCGAAAACTTTTAACAACAGATGTTCCATTTCGGTTTTTTAAGTGTTGCCTTTTCAGAGTAAAAGTACTTTACTATGTTCTTGCTTATGTTATCACTCACATTAAAATAATATTATTATTAGAGGTGGGCCATAAAAACAAAGAAATGTCCATCCCTTGTAATGTTTCTGATTACACACAGCCTGTGTCTACTCAGCAAACTGTCATTTCCTTTCTTCTATGCAGAAATTGTCTTTGCGGGTCTATAGTTAAGTTTTTATGTGCAAGAACAATGTACAGCTAAACTTTCAGTTTGAAGAACATGCTGGTGTGGCATGAAAGACATGTTTAACCTTGTCAGTTTTAATGACTTAAAGCCACATGCTGAATATACAATAATATATACTGTAGCAAAATGCTTGAGAAATTATGGGGTGTTAAAAAATCATGCCTGTCTACAGTAAATCTGAAATAAATTACCTTTCAGGAACATAAGGTGTAGGTTTTGTCACTATTCAGAATTTTACTTTGGACCACTAATACACAATCCAATACACAAACCCATTAGTATACAGTCAAAGTTCTGAATTAGTGTGGGGTGTTTCATCCTTCAGAGAGGGGAGATTAAAGGAGCCCCCAATTTGTTCCTGCAGAAAATGTTTTCATAAAAATTTATTCAATGCAATAACCCTTCCTCTTCCTAAGGAGACTTCCACACTCTGCTGCCAGCTTTAAATTTCATTTACCACTGGAGGAAATATGAAGTATTAGCTTTCCCCCTCTTTTATTTTTTTTTTCCTAATGGGTTTACCTTAATGTTGATTTAAGATGTTTAACTTGGTTTCTTGGGATGTCTGTGTCTCCACTTAATATTACTTTGTCCATGATCTCGGAGTTTTCTGTTCCTACAGATGATTACTCTTCCCTCAACTGGAATTTGATTTCCGAAGTTGAAATTTAATTATTTCCTTAAGCTTAAAAAAAAAAATAGAAGATTTATAAAAATAAATGTTTGCAGAATATGTTGTAAAGCTGTCTCTCCTCCTTCATCCTTATCCAGACTTAGGTAAAGTGTGCAGTAAATTGTGGTGGTTTATCTCCATAAAAGAGCTCCACATCTGGCTTCTGTACTTGATCTACTGTCAATTTTGTAGTTGACTGTAGAAACAGTCAGGCTGCTGTGATATCACTGCTGTGATATTAGTTAGCTCATATATATTTTTTCATTGCAAATGCTACATTGTAACTGCACCTATATTAATAGCTTTATTCCCTTCATATTAGGGTTCATTTTCAGCATTATTTTAAATGGGGGGGTGGAATTTATAAACAGTAAAAATCTGTATCATAGCACAACTGTTGCCCCACTGAAGTCAATAGCAAAAATTCTACTGGTTTCATTAGGATAATGTTTTTAGGTGAGCAGGGCATGCTAATTCCAGCATTATCAATAATGGATTGACCAGTCACTTAACAAATGAGTGTATGCTTTCATGTGATCCATCAGTAAACTGTCAAAGGAGCTTATAAGATTATTCCTAAAAGTTGAAAGTTGTAAATTTTCAAAATATTGTTTAAAGGCACCCTAAAGCAGTATACTTGTACATTAAAGATATACTCCAGATGTACTGCAGAACAGAAGTAAGATTTAGTTGTTATACTTGATATACTAACGATCACCAGAATGTAGAAACTACAAAGATGCTTGTGGTTTTGAAAAGGAGATGCAGAGGCATGATGACAACAAACTGTAATACAATAAAAGAAAGCATGGAATGAGGTCACACTTGTATGGCTGACAGAAACCTCACTGCTCCAAGGACCTCCTGAATTTGGAAGAAAGCTCACACTTCAGTTTTGATTTGTGCTGAATCTGATTCCTGTGTTGGATGTTCTCTGCTTGGCTGTTTTTATCAATCTGATATGTCAAATTTCATGGCTATCAAAATTCCATCCTGATTTGTTTAAACTGCAGAAAGGAAATACAAATGATGCTTAGAATGCCTCCTTGACACACAATAAAAAGTAATAAGCTTTTACTGTAACTGTTGGGGTCTTATCTGTTGAATATCACTGCCATTATTTTTTAAGACTGCATTGATTTAATATCAAGTTAAATAGTGTATTTAAGAAAAGTGCAAAGACCAAAACTAGTGGTAAGATTGAAATGTATTATTTTTAAAATCAGATTTCATTCATATTGCTGCACTAATTAGACCAAGCTTAGCAGGGAAAAAAAATATACTTTCTCAACTTTTACATCCCCAAATGTCTGCAAAAAAACCCCAACCAACCACGAGAGACCTATTATATTACATCAGTCAGCTGAGACCACCTCTCAAACAAAACAGCAGCTGTTGAACCGCACCAAGCAATACCACAGAGTGGGTGACAAACATCTACACGCTGTCCTTGGACCTCTACGAACTTTGTAAGCAGGGTGCTCTTATCTTCAAATGGAATTTGACCAGGATGTTACTTAGTGGGTTTTTATAAAATGGTTGTTGTATGCTGATCAAAAGAAAGAATGCTTCTAAGGAATGCTATCATTAATGACATCTATTCATTGGTAAAGCCAGAGCTGTAAGAACAAAACTGCCCCAAGCCAGAAAATTTCCAGCTTTGCAGTCTGCAAGGTAGCTGCCGTGAGGCAGTGGTTAAGAGTCCGACAACAACAGCTATGGCAGAAATTGCACTGCTATTGACCTGGGCTTCAATTTTCTAGGCTAAGACAGAACTACCATAATTCAAAAATCTTCAGCGAGACTTAAGGATTTTATTTTTGTTGCACAGGTGAACTTCTGGTGATATCTCCAGAAGTGGTAGCCACCGCATGCAGTGTAGTCCTGTATAGGACTTCGACTTCATTAGGGAAAAATGAGGCAGAGGCAGAAAGAGAAGTTTCTTTCAGTTAGAAAAATATCATAGACTATGTATTGGAGAGTTAAAATAATCTTATATTCCTACTCATTTACCTTAACAACAACAGTGTGTAAAATCTACACACTACCTTGCAGGTATTAGAATTTTATCCCATTCTGTATTGCCTAAAGTAACTGTTTTCCTTAGGGCAAAACAAATGCATTTCCTCAAATATATCAATGCCTACGTTTACTTAATGTGACCCAGTCATGCTGAGATGCAGAATTAAGCAGCTGAAAACAATTTTTTTAAAAGTCAATTTGACATCATAAAGTAAAAAAAACAAAACAAACCTGCTGGTTACTGTTTTCTTTTGACTAATATTTTTTCAGTTGAAGTTTTGTCTTCTTTTAGTTTATATATGTTCGTATTTGATGGGTTGTGTGATGTTAAAAATTGTCATCTTATTAAAACATTGGGGATGAAAATGTCATTAAAATTTTTCAGTGACTCTAAATAAAACACAGTATTTTCATTCTACTGGAAGTTTTGGGATATCTTTGCTCCAATTCAGAAACATTGGAACTTGCTGCAGAATGTAATTTCTAAGTAGTTATAATGCTGAGTAAAAGCCTGAATTTTAGACAAGTTTCAATCATCTATTAATGTCACTTGAACAAACTAACACAACTAATGCTTTTACCTGTCAAGACAGAGTCTACTCCATTGTCTGTACAATTCATTTACCAGAAGTTAATTGCTTGCCAATCATAAGTGATTTATGAATCTGTTTACCTCACAGTGGCTGACCTTCAATTAATAGAAGATCAAAAAGAAACCCCAGAATCATAGAGTTGGAAGAAACCTTCAAAGCCCATCCAGTCCAACCCCCCTGCAGTGAGCAGGAACATCTTGCATGTAATCAGGTTGCTCAGAGCTTCATCAAGCCTATCTAGCCTCGAATGTCTCCAGAGATGGGACCTCCACCACTTCTCTGTGCAGCCTGTGAAGAACTTCTTTCCAATGTCCAATCTAAACATGCGCTGCTCTAGTTTAAAATCATTGTCCCTCATCCTATTGCTACATGCCCTGGCAAACAGTCCCTCCCCAGCTTCCCTGGTACTGCTTTCAGGTACTGGTAGGCGCTGCTATGAGATCTCCCCAGTGCCTTCTGTTCTCTGGGCAGGAAAGTTCCAACCTGTCCTCATAGGAGAGGTTCTCCAGACCCCTGATCATCCTCATGGCCCTCCTCTCCAATGGATCTCTCTTTGATCTATTTATCTCTTTCTCCTGGAGTTTCATGGAGGCCTTACACCCAAATACAGATCCTATCCACACCTGCACATTTTCCAAAATTTTCTTATGCTACAAGACAATGACTTCAAAGTTCCATAAAATGCAAGTATCTTGCAGGCATCTTGCTGAGTGTTGCTATTGCTATCTCACCATTTGTTATATGAGAAGCGAGTACCTACAGCAACACTTGAGCTTGACCTCTATCACAAATGTCCACAGATTACTCAAACTGCTTATAAAAAATGAATTTTGGAAGTTGTTATTGTCTAAACCTGTCAGCACTCATTTATGAATTAAATTTCAATACGTAGTTTCTAAACTTGAATAACTTGTATGTTGCATGTCTTATGCTGGAACAAGAAGCCAAGAGATGGGGGAAGGGAGCAGGGAGCAATGTGCATTTAAAAACTGCTGTATAGAACTATTTTTTTAAAAAAAAATCCTTTGTTCAGAATGTGATTCCTTAACTGTCACATGGTAAAACCTAATTATTTAGATTGGATATCTACTCCATGGCTCTTCGGTCCCCACTAAACAGTGACCAGGGCCGCCTTTTGCTTTCTTATAAATTCTGACTTTTTTTTTGGTTCTCTTTAAAATCTACCTATCCCTCCGACTTTTGAACATTTGACACCCTCTGTCACTGTAAATGGGGCCACATTCTTTCCCAGTGAATAACACTAGCAACAAAAGAAACTCAAATTTAGAAAGCCAAAGGCAGCTAAGAACCACTTTACAGTTCCAGAAGCACTAAATGACTGTCATTTCTTGTAACAGGGCAGTCTGCAGATTTCCATTTATTTATCTGAGGAGTAAGTAAAATCTGGCAGCTCCGTCTTTCCCAATTCCTGCCAATTTCAAATCCAGCAAAGAAGGGAGTCAGATCTTAAAGACCACAAGCTTCACTCCACCCTGCCCTAGCTCCTGATATCCAGATTGGTATCTGTAACCAGCTGGGGCTTACACACAGGACTCAGGACAGAGGAGAGGTGGAGTAATTTGGATGTGGGCCCATCTGTAATAGACATCTTATTAAACAAAATTAAAAATGCCTAAACAGTTGATACAACCAGTAAGAAAAGTTGTTTAAGCTTCTCCCTCTGGAGAGTTTAAGGCCAGGACAGACAAGGCACTGAGAGGCCTGATCTAGTAGGAGATGTCCCTGCCTATGGCAGGGGGGATGGAACTTCATGATCTTTAAGGTCCCTTCCAACCCAAACTATTCTATGATTCCTTCAAATTGATGATCAAACACTGAACTTTTTCAATCCCTGTATTCCTCTGTTTACATTCCCCAAAATCTGGAAAAAAGAACACACTAACTTAAAAGAATATTGAGATCTCAGTAGTTCCTATTTTCTATGTAGTTCTTCAATTTTTGAGCTATGATTTATTCTTCTCTGTAGTAGTGATGGATAGGAGGGAACAGTATTCCCTCAAAACCACATGAGAGTTTTATATTTACATCAGTTTTTCTCATTAACTTTTCTATTTTACACATACAAGAAATAAACTGTGTATTCTAGACAGTACTGAAGAGTAGAAAGTGGAAAGTTAAATACTGAGGAGAAGAACAAATTGCCAATTTTCCACTCATCCATACACATGCTTTTAATTAATTTCCTGAGCAGCATTAAAAATCTGTGACTCCAATGACTCTTAAAGGTAAATGTTTCGGGACTCTCTGAATCGTTACTGGTTATACATACTTTTCAAATTCAGCAGTGATCAAAGGCACATACAAATACATTATTACCTGAATTATGCTTAAACCTGTTATTACAATTGAATCAGAAAACAAAAAGGGCTTCCATAATTTAAGCTTATTTCATTAAATTGCCAACATTACAGTCAGGTTCACCTCTCTGTGGATGGCCGGTTGTGTCACTCTTGAACGAATGACACAGATGTTCTTCCTATTTACTAACCATGGCAGCACTGAAACTGCAGGCAAGACATATGCACATAGAAACAAAATCTCACAGTATGCTCTGATGGAGCTATCCAATTGACCTAGAACTACCCTTCATACATAAACAAGGCCCAAAGAAATCTACAACCTCATTTTTTAGTTTTAAACGTATGATCTGGTTTTTTAGTTAGTGTTGGAAATTTTTTTTTGTAGCTTCCAAATATGCAAAGGAGAAATTGAATTCAAAGGAGTCTCTTATTAAGTAAATGTGAGCTATAGGTGTAACTGGATGGAATATTTAATCACATAGAATTTGGCTTCTCCATTAAGCTTGATTGTGGCAAAATTGTACATTCTGATGAAAAATAACAGTGTTTAAAATGTACTTGTGATTCACTTGGGAAAGTTCATTTCATTTCCTATCTCTGCATGTTTAGTTTGGTCCCATAAAACTCCCTAATGCTTACTCAGCTGCAGATTTGCTACCACTTGTGGTCACCTTTGCCCCTTCTCATTTCTCCTATTCATTCATACTTTTTCTTATGTTCCCATTTCTCTTATTTGGCCAATGGACAAATCTAGAAAGAAACACAAACAACAAAATAAGGCTCTGGTATTACTGGAAATTTGCTTAACTTCAGCAGGCTATAAAGTACGTCGGGATTTATTCATAGATCATGTTAGAATTTGTGCACTTTCTTTAGTGTTATTTTTTACTTGCTGTAACAAGCTGCTTCCTAAGGGGGTTTAAGGACCTGCTGCTAAGGCTTATCTCCCCTAGAAGTAATACTGTTCTGTTATCTCTTACTATAGTCTGGATCTGAGAGACTTGTTATGGTATTTTTGCATTAAAATCTTTCTTACTCTGGAGCTGTGTGAGAACATATTATTATACTTTTCAAAGCAAGGATAAAAGCTTCACAGAGCACATCTAGGCAGTGTTAAGCTGAATGATACTGAAAATGGATGAAAAACTAGTTTGCCCAAGTTTTCTTCTGCATGTGCTAGATTAGAGGTAGCTGCTGAGCCACCTTGAAGGAAGCACAACTAAACTAGCGACCTAAATATTCACATCGTGGTTAAAAGTCTTTGGCTTTTCAGTGGTCTCAGATACAGGAAGTTTGTAATTTTAGCATTTGATAATATAATCAGGTATAAGTGAGCAGTGTCTGGAAGATAAAAAAGAGGAGTAGAGAGATACACTTAAGGAAGCAAGTGTTTATGTGCTTGATACAGTGTAGTTATAGTATATTACACAGAGTACACATGAGCTGCCTTGCCAATTTCAGACAGGATATAAATAGTAGTATTAGATGTTGCTGAAATTGTAAGTAGATATGTATTTAGTTTACAAGCAGTAATCCCTCTGCTGGCATTTAATATCACCACCTTCAGCAGTCACTCTACCAACATGGACTTTTTACATTCCATCATGGAGAGTTTTTGGTTAGAAAACTGATTACTGTAAACACAGCTTTTGTGTTATTAAGCATTCATGTTTGTCAGGGCTGTGCTTTCCTCCTTTCTGTATTTGTTCTTGCCTTGTCTGGCCTACTTCTGGCTTTGTCTGCTGATATTCTCTCTTTAGACACCAATTCCTTGGTGTGCTTTGTTAAATACCCTAAAGTACTACTGGCTCAAATAACCTTAGTTATTGCCTACTCTGTTGCTATGTATCCTAAATTTAAGTAAATCTTCCCTGCTGCTTGTTCACCATGTTGCCAGTGTGCTCCTCTACTGTGTTGGCTGATAACCTGTGTGGACACAAACATCCAGTGCATTTATTGAAGTAGAATCATAAGGATAAAGTGAGTGGAGCTGCACAATCCACAGAAATAACTTGATTTATAAAATTCAAATACAGTTTGTTCTTTACAAGGGCCTGAAATTCTAGCTTTCATATTCAAGTTCCCAAATGGGGTAGCGGTATAATGTTTTAATGATTACCCCCTTGAGCCATTCACATCAATTGAATCATCATTACTTGCTTTCCGAATGGCATAGAGCTGTATGATCAATATATTTCCTGACTTTGCACAAAGGCAAATTGTAATGATTCTATTGCTCACAGAGTCGTACCCAATCACACCAATGCTTCCCAGAGTTTGACAAATGCAACCTTCTGTAAGCCTTTGAATTGTACACCATATACCTATCCATCATTGTGGAATGACCCCATCATTACAGTACAGCTCTCAAACTGCACCTCCATTCATCAAATATCTTTCTCTGACCATAATGGTAAATTCCAAGTTCATATTAATTTGTAAAATTTCATACCATTCTTTTCTTTAAGCAGCAGATAATGTATATGTGAAAGAATGGAGAAGAACAGCAACACAAATAAAACCAATACTTTTCACAAAGGAGCCCCTTGATCAGAATTTGTTAGTTCCATGCATATTCTCAGTTTTTAACAGATCATAGCAAGGTTTTCATCTTTCAGGGCAGAAGGAGACACTCTGATCATATTGTCTTCCCTCCAGCTGGTAGCTGCCATGGGCTAAATACATCACCAGACTTTATCAATTTTCTCAGTCCCATACACTCAGAAATTCCCTAAATCCACCTTGTTATTGGAAAATAAACAAACACCAAATCAACATTAAGAGCCATACACTACTATTAGAAACAGCAGGTAACTAAGGTTAAAAATCACAATTTTGGGAAGGACTTTACAGAACGGAAAAGTGTAACTAGAAAGAGACTCTTTTTAAATGACCCCAGGCAGATGACATAATGCTCTTCATCACAAGCACTTTTGCTGTGCAGTAGCAAGAATTAGACACTCATAAAAAAAGACTAATGAAAATGCAGGCTATTCCTGAGTGTTCCATAAATAACTGTACTTAATTAATAAAAACAGAGTATGAGCTAACTTAATGCTTAATGGTCTAGCTACAGAAACTGTTCATAAATTCAGTTACCTAGGATCAAATTTATCCAGTCAGAACAGAAATTCTGTCCAATAGAAATTGGAAAAGTTGAAGAGTAGTGATTTACCCATGTCTTCTTTTATAAAAGCCTGAAAGAAAAAATTCCACCTCAAAAACTCAGAAAAAAATGGTGAAATGCTTAAATTTTTGCTGGTAGCAACTTCTGAATGTGACTTCTGAGAAATTATTGATAGTGACAGAAAGAAAATTGAAGCTTTTGTGGTGCAAGTGAAGACTCTTGCATATTTCCTAGACAGAAAAGATGATAAATGCTCATATTAAATGTATTATTGGAGAAAAGTAGACTTGGTTGTCAGAAATGAATAGGTGCAAATGTATGTGCTTTGGACACATCAAGAGTAGAGATGAAAATAACCTTGCGAATGTAATTATGGAGTGAATGGCAACAATGGATGGTGAGGAGTCATCACAATAGAGAGGAGCTTGAAAAGATGACACACAGTAGGCTGCTGTGACTTCAGACTCTGACTGCTCTAAACTAGCAATGGATCAGGGAGGCTTCTGTAAATTCTCCTATGCAGTCACCAATAGGCAGGTGACCCATTTTACTTCACTTGCAAGCAGAAAAAACAAATGCAATTGTTCTGCCAATGCAGTGTTTTGTAAACTACAAGTGTATTTGCAAGTATAGACTTTTGCACAATGGCTTAAATATATAGACGATGACAAACCTCATAATTTCTCAGTGTTCCTTGATACCACAAAAGCCCGGTGGCTGCCCTATCTCTAAGTAAAAATCAGAATAAAAACATTTTCAGATAGCACAGGAAAAAGCCCTCCTTTCCAAAACCAAAGGTAAATAACCTATATCCAGATTATGGATAGGGTTGAGTTTCAAAGATGTGTATAATTCATATAGGATTTGGTCTTTCCCTTTATTCAGAACTGGTGGTACTCCATGAAAAGTGAGGCAAGTCCTGGGACTCTCCTCTTTTGTAAGGAAGCTCTTCGTCTCCACGATTGTCTTCAAGTGAGAATACACAGATGCAGGTCCTCCTCTGCCTTCTTACAGATTTTGCGTTGACAATGTAGATTATGGAAGATACATACAACTCAGTGTTTTCCAGACAAGAGGTACCTTCTGATCTGTTCTTGGTTGAGGCTAATTTCACTGCAATACCCTCTAAAATGTGATGCTTTTGAAGAACTTTTGGAGTTCTTTCATTATGGCAATGCACTATGAAGAAAACCACCTTCAGCTCAGGTGAGCATAGCCACTCTTCTCAGTTCATAGCAGATGTAAAAAAACATAAATTCTTTTATAAAAATAGATCATTCAAACAATTAGGTGCGTTACATCAAAGGTAAATTAGAAACCTTGGGGATGTCTCTGAAGGTCCAGTGCAGCAAGCATAGAGGCTATAATTTTAACTGGAGAAGCTGCATGCAGACAAGTGACAGACAAAGAGGAAAAATTACCAGAAACAAGGATTAATACTTAGCCAGAAAGCTAAGACAGAAGGCTTTTGTGCAAAACTGAGGACAAAAGGCTATTTTCCATTGATTCCATTTTCCAACTGATTTTACTGAGTTCAGAGGAACCGGTGCATTGCAGGAAAAAACATGTTTTCCTAAAGAGGAAAAGGTGGGAAGCAACCTGCTAGATACCAAAAACTGGCTAAAAGCTAGAGCTGAAAACAAGTAATTAAGCTTCTCCCCACCCTTGACTGCGACTGAAAAATCTTAACAGAAAAGGACCACACTCCACCACCTGGTTCTACAAAACAGGAGCTTTCAAGAGCACAGCTATTATTAGGAAGACAAGTGCCTTAGTGCTTTCCTAACCCACCCGATAGGATTTCTTATTTGCCTGTCCAGTTGACTGCCAGATATAACTTATTCTACAGTTAATTACACACTGTTGTGTCTTGATATGACCAATTCTTGATAATTATTGCTTACTGCACTAACAAAGAACTTAGGACAACCATCAAACTGTCCCTGGAAACCAGTGCATAGCTTAATTTAATAAACATTAAAGGGATTTTCTGTGCTCATAGTAATCACTTTGTACTCTCTTCTGTTTCACATGAAAGCCGTTTTGTACTGAAAATTTTGTGCTGTTATTTCCCTTACTAGTAAAAACACCCTGATCTGCTTTTCTTAGTACATTCCTTTAACCCCTCCTGGCAGGGCAGAAAGAAGCACCCCACAAGACTGGTCCATAGAAGTGCTCAGTACCCTTTATTTCAGTCTGCTTATAAATTATACATACAGTGGTATTCCAAAATATATGAATAAATAAACAAACAGAAAACAAATGGATTGGAGTATTGTAAAAGGAAATAAATTCCAACATAAATTTTCCAGGTAGAGACTCAACAAAATCTGAGTAAATACTAAAAGTCTGGGTCTTATTAGACAGAATCACCCATTAAAATCCACTCTCTAAAGTCCAACTCAGATTTCAGTTGCTTGCTGAAATTAAAGAGGTGAAAGCCAAACAAGTAAAGGCAACCAGCAGAATTCAGGATTCAGCAGAATTCAGATTAAGAGTATCACAGGTCAGATTATCTGAAGCTTTTAGGTTTGCACAGTCTGAAAATTCCATGCATATATTCAAGCTAACTGGCAGATAATTGTTCCTTCATACCTCCCTTAATTGGGAATGATACCCCTTTGTTTTAGCTCTTCAGAATTTCAAATGGTGCATAAGTACCAATCCTGCTGCTTCTCCTCTAAGAATAAGGAGGACCTTACCCTAATCATGCCATGATTACAAAACTTGCACTGTGCTGATCCTGATTTGGACTCATTCAAAATACCCCCCAAAACTAATGGCTATCCAAAGATCACTCTGACAGTTTTATAATAGTATGCTGGCAAACTACCTAAGCTTCACACCTACGGTATGCCAGCAAGGTTACGCTGGTACCAGAACCTACAGTCAAATAGAAAATTGTACCAGGATGAGAACAAGCTACTGGTAGAAACTGCACCTACATTCAATGACTAAGGACCTACAACATTGATGCCAAAGGGTGGTCAAAATTTTCATACTGCTAATTGCTACCTGTGAAAGAAGAAATCTAGTGTGAACCTCACCTAGATATTCAGCATTCCACTGTTGTATTTCAGGACTTTTAGTGAGTTATATTAATAATGGAGAATTTTACAATATTCAGTCATTACTCCACAGTAATTTGCTGACTTCATTACTTATCTGAGGTCTACAAGAAGACAAAGGTATCTTCTTTCAAAAACAGGAGTACTCCAAAACAACTTCCTCAAAGTGAAATAAAAGTTTAATTAAATGAGAAAATTTTGCCTGGCACTTTCAAATAAATCTTTGAACTGCCACATATGTGGCAGTTATACGTTAGTTGAAGTATACATACACCTTGGAATGCAAAAGTTTATCTTAGTCTTCAGTGTAAAATAAAACTGGCTGGAAGTGCATGTTAGTGACTCTGCACTGTTTCTCCATAACTGAGACTAAAAACAAGTTGTGGGACCATAGCACTCTACCTTTTCATTCTTATTCCTACTTCATAGTCTGTTGTTTAAAAATTTCTAAGTAAAGATAGTGTCAATTTGTGAAAAACTCATAACCACATGATTACAAGGAAACACTATGACATTGTAGGTCACATTAACAATACATAGAAAATATGGCTTTTCAATTAAAAAACCAAAACAAAACAGGAAGTTCAGTGATTTAGGTGAAATTTCTAGAATGTGACATAATTTACACTTCAGCTCTGTCCAAAGAGAGGCCTGCCTAACAACTCCCTAGCTCTATGCTTGGGTCATAAAAAACCTCAGCAAAGGTCACTTCAGATTAAGTTCTTGCATTGTTTTTACTACTTTACTGACCCTTTTCTGTTTAAATGAAGACAGCTCATATATGATTTTGATATGTACCTAATTTTTTTAAAGTTACAGAATAATATAGGATTTATCTCCCGATTTACTGTGTTCATTCAAGTATTAAAAATAAGGAATCTACACCAAATTAATTCCTTATATTAGTAATTTGATTTGGGAAGTGAAGTACCTAAAGTAACAAATATAAAGATAACCCCCAGATATTTATTTAAAGTATAATAGCTCTGACAGTACACACTATTTCATGGAAAACAAAGAGTTCATAGCTAGTATGAGTGGTGCAGCTCTAAGGCAATTCTAAACAGCCACTGAGGTCTGGATTTGGGAAAAGATCAAATGTCTGGCATTGCCTTTGTTTATTAAATCAGTACAACCTTGTTAAAACAAAATTGCATATCTCACTCTTATGGCCCCCAGTACAACACAAATGCCCCAATCCATCGATCCATAAGCCTGGAGAGAATAATTTTATCTAAGCCTGGACTCACAACCAGATTTAAACGTCTGCCTTCTAGATTCCAAATTAGTGTCTGGTATCTTCCGAGTGGTCCTTGCAATTCTCATCAATTTTAACTATAATCCTTCAGGGCTGGCTTCATAGAGGTTATGGACATTCAAGGCTATAACTTCCCTAGGCCATCATGGCAGAGAGACAAAGGACACGTATAGGAGAGAAATATCCTACTCACATCCAGTTAACACCAGAAGTACCTCAAAGCTCCTCGATCCTTCTAAATCTGGAATTTGGCATACTACACCACAATCTCATTTCCTCCCATCTCTTCACTCTCCTGTGTGTCTGGCAGGCCATACCAGCCCCTCTGTTGTGCCCAGCAAGGGTCCTGTGGAGAAACCCATCTCTCTACCCAGGCTCACCCTAGCTTTTAATCTACTGTACACAAAACGTTTAAGAGTTTTCCAAACCCGAGAATTATAATTCTAGCCAGTTTAAGTAATCAAGAACAAGGATCTGAAGACCCTGAATTAATCTTGATGGGGTTTAAGTTGTCTTTCAGTTGTCACTCACTCTCTCTTAGCAGGGCGGCAATCTGGAAAGTCCTATCTAACAACCTATGCTTAAGACATGAAGATTCAGAACAGGTTGATATATCCCACTTCGACGCTGACTCTCCAGACATACCCCATCTCTTGGAAATATGAAAGAATATTAAATTACAAGGACATTTTGCATGGAAAGATTTCCTGAGTTGTCTGGCAATGACTCCTTCGTTCTGTATGTCCGAGGAGCTGCTCCGGAAGATTTAGAATAGAATTAGCGCTTGAGAAACTCTTCTACCAACAAGGAGAAAAAAAATTAGGATGCTGAAGTGTGTCCATCTTTCTCAGTACAGGTATTTGCTCCAGTCCTCCTCAGCACCGTCCGGGCCACCCCACACACCGTTTCCCCTTCATTTTCTTACTCATCGCGCTGACCAGGCCCCACCATCGGCACCAGCCGCCCGAGAGACCAGCTGAGACCACGCAGCCATGAGCAGCCCGACCCCCCTCAGAAAGCTCAAACATGTCTCCCCTCTTTCCGCAAACCGCCCTGCCGATGACAACCCGCCGGCCTCCTCCTCTTCCTCTCGGGTAACCAGCCCCACGCCGCCCCAGCAGGCCTCGTTCTGGCCTCCGGCCGTTGCCCCATGAGGAGAGAGAGCCCGGGGGTCGGGGCCCGGCCAGGGAGCGGAACCTCAGGCCGCTTCGGGGTTTTGGCGCCAAGCGTAAGGCAGCACTGCGGCGGCCGTGCCCGGTACTGCCCGGTCTCGGCGCCATGCACGGGACTCGGCGGGGCTAACAGACATACTAGCCGGCCTCGCCCCTTGCCCCGGGGCTGGCGGATCCTTGCTGGGCGGTGCTGCGGGCCCAGGCCCAGACCCGGTCCCAGGCCTG
>VZTY01018239.1:358346-370400 GCA_013400935.1 Turnix velox | reverse complement strand
GGGGGCCCGTCGCCGGGCCGGGGTGTGGAGGGCGGTGGGGGTGTTTTGTTTGTGCTCGCCACCGCCTCCTCCCTTCTTCCTCCCTCCCCCTCTCCTGTTGGTTTCTCTGCCTCCTGATAGTTTTGAGGCCTAACTGTTTAGGCCTCGTCTCCCGGCTCTGGGGCCGGCGTGCCGGCTCCAAACACCCCCACACCTCGTTGGGTCCGGGAAACCCATCGTTCGGGCCGTAATGTGCCCGCGGCCCTGGAGCATCCTCGGATGGAGCCCGAAATTTCATTGTAAAAGAACACCGTCGGCTCACAACTAACAGTGTTGGGGCTGGAGCAGCCCCGCAATGAAAGGAGGCGGCGGGCGGGATGTAGGGTGGTTGGATGGAACGGAGAGGGCTAGAGTTGCGGGGAGCGGTGGCGGGGCCGGGATCGGGCCCCGGTGCGGAGGGATGCGGCTGTGAGGCGGGAGGGGGGTCGATCGGCGGGGCCTTCTGCGAATTGAGGGTGAGACATGGAAAAAAAAGAGGGGTTAGAAAGTCGTTTCCATTCTGCTGAACTTTTGTTTTCTGACCGATAGAGGCCGGTAGAGGACTGTGGAGAGGGAAAGTTTATCACCAGCAGCGCCAGGATGGACTTCCCCGCTGCCCAACCAAAACCTGCTGCCGACGGTAAAATCATCTACTATCCTCCCGGAGTGAAGGAGATTACGGACAAAATCACCAACGATGAGGTGGTTAAACGGTTAAAGGTGAGCAATCTCCACTGCTACCCCCTTCCCTGCAACTTTTGCCGCTTAAGGTGACCGTTTCATAGCAGGAAAGGATAACTGGAAGAGAATTGTTTCCTTATCATATTTGAAATGTCTCCTCGTTTGCAGACTTGTGTAGGAATGCCAGTTTCTTGCTTCTCTGTAAATGAGGAGTAATTTTTGTGATTTGTTACTGTACTCTTGTGAGTTCTTTCAAATCTAAAGTTGATACGTTAAACTACCCGTTGGTGTGTGAAATGCATGCACAGTTTTGGGGAGAGGTCCAAGGCAATGACTGCACGATATGTTAGTGAAGAGTTTGTTGGTAAGCTAGAATGTTTTTGTGGGTTCCAGCATTCTGAGCAAGTGTAGTTGAGCAGGGGAAACAAGCTTGACAGAAAAGACAGTACTGTTCACGAACAGTGAAGATTAATTTCTGCAGTTTGGAAATGGAAGTTTGGAATTAGTTTGTATGTGAAACCTGCCTCGGGTTTTGCCATTTGATATAATATATACAGCTTCTTTCCTATTTAGTACAACTGGTCTTTAGGAAAGTTGCTAACTTTTCATAAGCAAAAGGAACTATTACGAAAGTGTTTGCTTTCTTGACAACATCTTGGGGGACTGTGAGGTTTTTATCTGTTCTTTACTTTTTTAATATCTTTTTCCCGGTGGAAACATAAAATGCTACTGTGATATGGTAATGTTGTTTCATATGTTTGTGCTGAAAATAGAGAATAAAGTGGAATACTGATGAAATATTGTCACAGCTTGTTAGTTAACATCATGGTCTTAGGGATAGAAAGTTGTTGTAACCTGAAATTTGGTCCTGTGCCCAGGGTGCAGTAATAATTTTTGAGAAATCAGTTTCCCATCACAACAGTGACATCACAAAAATTGAAAAATAGAGATCATGGTCTTGGCTAGTCAATTAATATATCAAAAAACATCTTACCTATAAATGGGAAGAGAATATTGGCTTGGTGCTTTGCTTTCTAGGCATCAAGGCACCAGAAATTTGTTTCTTTGAAAGTGAGTTTCTTTGAAGTAACAGTTTTGAAAGCTATTGAATGGACCAGTCCTGTGTCCAAAACTCCAGTGGAATATTGCCACTTACAGGAGAAGATCATAGAATCATAGACTACTTTGGGTTGGAAGTGACCTCGAAGATCATCGAGTTCCAACTCCCCTGCCATAGGCAGGGACACCTCCCACTAGATCAGGCCTCTCAGTGCCATGTCCAGTCTGGTCTTCAACACCTCCAGAAGGGGTGCGTCCACAACCTCTCTGGACAACCTCTGTGTTTCACTACCCTCACTGTAAAGAATTTCTTTGTTATGTCAAGTCTAAATCTACCCCTTCCAATTTACATCCATTGTTTCTGGTCTTCCCATCCAATATTATCACATTAAAAAGTCCTTCCCCTGCCTTTCTGTAGGATCCCCTCAGATACTGATAAGTTACTATAAGGTGCCTCCCTGAGCCTTCTCTTCTCCAGGCTGAATAACCCCAATTCCTTCAGCCTGTCTTCATAGATCCTAGAGTTTGATTGTTTGTATGGAGATCTTGGATCAAAGTCTGTGTGGAATGGGGAGGAATGCAGTTTTGAGGTGTTCATTGGAAGGAGTATTTTGTTTTCTTCCAGTTGGAGAACTTGCAATGGTGGGTTTGCCATTCCTAAATAGTAAGAGTAACAGAATTTAAAAGTCATGCAGACATGTTATGCCAAATTCACTTGTGTGTGTTGAACATAGTTTTCAGGCTAAGAGCAGATTTTTTTTCTTTCTACTGTCTTTTTATGAGCTACTGTTAAGGAATTTGGATGACCTCAAGACTGTAAAATAAGTTTAGATAAACACAAATCTTTGCCTAGTGGACCTGTCATCACTGGAACAACACAGGAAGACTTACCTTAGTGGTACTGCTTAAGCTGAATTTGAGGAATGATTTTGGTCAGATACTGGCTGTACTGAAGCATCAAGAAAATTTGAATTAGTGTGCACTTTAGAACTAAATCATGAAGTGTTTTTTCCTTATATTTTTGTATTGACATACGTATAATTTTAAAATCCAAGTCTTCACATAAACTTGATTTATTTTGAAAAACCTCATTTTGGTATGTGGAGTATTATGATGATGTGGTGCCAGGGATGGAAATGCCTCAAAAATTTTTTTTGGTTAATTTCTACAACTTTTGCAGAATGTACAATTTCAAGCATGAATCAATCCTTGAAACTGTAGGCTTTTTGCCACCTTTTTGGGGATGCATCATCTAATGATGCCCTGTTGTGTCTCTCACAGAAGATAGATGTGTGACTTGGTGTTTCAGACACCCTTTGGGCCAGTTCCTACTAATTTTTCTTCTGTTAGCTTCTTGAAACATGGTCAGCTTAACTGGTTGCAAATTTGTGTCCTAATTAGCAACTTTCCTGATATCACATCTGTATTTTTGTGTCCAGACCTCTTCTTGTAATGAAGGGTTTTCTTATTATTGGAACTTGAGATGTTCTGGGCACCTGTCCCAGAGTGCCTAAGCAGCAGCTTTTGTGCCAAGGACTTTTTAGAAGAATGTTTTTCTATCCCTTCCCTCCTTCTGCTTGGGGCTGTGGGTAATAAAATGTAGGGCAGATTCATTTACAGTGTTTTGATATATCTGTATGATAACATTAGCACTGTCCTGAAAATGGAAATAATTGAGACTTAAAACGAACTTTCTGGGCAACTCAGGGAGAGCTTCTGCATTGCATATGTATGATGAATGAAACACCAGTTCAGGTGCTTAATGAAGTCAAATGTGGTTTCTGGTGTGTTAGATTACATTGATGGGTCATGGGACACTATGGAATGTTTCATTTTGGCTGATGAAGGAGTGATTTTAGGTTTGGTGTGTGCTATGACTGGGGAGAAGTATCTGTTTAATAGATCTAGTTAAGTTTAACCAAACTAGGCAGCAGCTGGCATGTAGCAGAGACTGACTGTACTTGTGGCTACAAAATGTTTGATTGGTTTTTTGGTTTTATTTTCTAATGCTTTTTTGCAGAGCGTAGCTGTTCAACTTAGTGGTTGGTTTCAGGACTGTAAGATAAATGCTTGTCAATTTATTTAGACTTGTATGGAGAGATGATAACTTGTCTTTAACCAAGTGATGGAAGTGGAAAACAGCAAAAAATTTTAAGGTACCTAGGTAGTCCTCTCATTCTGAAATCAAGCAGTCAACTAAATACAAGATGAGAACAATTTAATAGTACATGTTTTAGAAACTCAGCATTTGCTTTGCTGCGAAGCTTCTCCTCGATTGTTGGCATTTTTTCGGAATTGACTGTATGTTACTGCCTTATCAAACTCCATACTTGTATATTGTAAGTAAGCTATTACTTCTCAGGTACAAAGAGAATATTCCGATATCATGTATCATGTAACCTTGTCATGATTATGAACAAGTTTAATAGTACTGTGCTGAATTGTTAGATATACTAAAAATAGCCCAATATCTTGTCACAACCTCTGTTCTGTACCTTCTCTACAAGCATTTTGGTTTGCTGTATGCCAAAACAAATCAGAGTTAAAACATGTGAGGAAAAAAAATACTCAAACCTGTGTTAATTAGTTTCTTGCCTGATTAATTGTGAGAGGTCACTAATGCTTATGCTGGCATAGGGGAAGAAGCTGTTACATATCTAAGTCTACTTCTTGCTTTGGCACTCCTGCTTTAGAGTGTTGAAGGAACTTTGGAGTTGACTTGAATCTGAAAGTTTGCACGCATTATCTTGTGGTTTTACAGAAAGAATGCTGAAGTGCCCATCTCTGTTGCCTGATGGATTTTCTGAGTAAAAGAAATAAGGCACTGCGGTGATTTAAGATACACCTTTGTACCAGTAGTTATATAGAGTCTGATAAATTGTTTAAGTCTGTAGAAAAATGGAAAGCGTTTATAGTGCAGTGTTTTATCTGTAGATAATGGTGTAACCATCCCTACTTCAGAGTAATCTGTAAAAAGCATACTTAATCAGGCACTAAGATACAAAAGTACAAAAATAAAGTTTTCAAAACCTTCCAGAGGAAAAGGAGTAATTGGTTTCAGTATAGAGATTCTTAGCAGAGGTTTGAGAAAGTGTAAAACCCTGTCTTCGTGAAATGAAGATTTTTATAGGTTAGAATTTATTTGGGGCGATGTAGTTCTTTTAATAGTTGGGGTTAATATTCTGTTTTCTAAAAGTTTGTTGTTGTTGCTTTGGGGAGTGATTTTCCCTTTGTTTTTTAGTCAGTCCAGTAGTCTGGTGATGGTCTGGCAAGGCATTTTCTGTGAAGGTTTCTTTTGATTTCCACCTTCTCCCCAGTTCTCCTACTGCCACCCCACCCCAAGGCCTAGCTTTGAAGATGTTAAGTGCTCTTAGTGTGCCTTGAAGCTTTCCTTATCTGGTTGCGTGGCATTTCTTAGTTATCTGGTATAAATAACTAAGAAACAGAGTGAAACAAACACTCCTTCTTTCCAGCGTATTGCTCTGCCTGTTAGATGTTGGCCTCTTTGCATGGCCCTATTGTGTGTTTATCTTTGGAAGATAATTCTCATATCATTAGAAATACTCAGTGTTAATAGTTTAACAATATTATGCACAGGTGGCTTTTAGGCACCTGTTACATAAAATGGAGAGAGGTTGCTTTTTTGCTGCTGAAATGTTTTAGAGGGGGCTGGAGGTGTATGAGAGAAGAAAAAATGTTGCGCTTTACTCACCCTGGTATTTCTTCATAAGGCTACTCTCTGAGGTATGTGGTAAGATGGACCTTTGATCTGACCTGGCTATGCTTAGGTAGCTATTTTGAAGGGAACTAAAACATATAAGTTACAGTTTCTTCAGGGAAAAGAAAAGCTGTGCCATACACTAGAATTTGGTACGCTTCTGGGGAAAAGATACACATATTAAATATGTTGGATTCTACTAGTTAATAAACACTTTTTACTGGACAAGACTTAGATATCTTCATGGCTTCGCTTTCCGAGTTGCATGTCCTTACATGCATATGTTTAAGAGGTCATATAGCCAACTTACAGAAGTGATCCACGATTAATTATTGTAACAATTCAAAAACTTCCATTAATTGTATTTAACTGCAGACTGCAGTTTGTAATGTTTTTGAGCAATTGCTGGCTACAGAAGCCTAAGGCCAAATTTCTAATTTGATTTTGCTCACAGTTTAATCTTTTCAATTAGTTTGACTCATGTAACAAACAAGTTTTTCATTAACTAGGACAGGCCACTAGTCAGGAAAGAAGAAATCTTGTTCTGATTTTTTTCCAATGAAGTACTAGCTGTTTTCTTTGTAAGTGTCCCAATTTGGTTGATCCTTGGAGAAATACAGGCTCACCCGGTTCACCCAGATGTTACTTAATTTCCTATTGATTGATGATGAGATGCTTTATTTCTCTATCTGATAATTTTCTTTTATTACCAGTGTATCAGTAATTAATGGCAATTTCATATGTACAATATTATTCTAATGGTTTCTTGGCAACAAGAAGATAAATACATTGTGAAAGAAAAAAAGCCCAAATTTGAAAAGGGGAGAAAAGAATTAGGAAACTTCTGGTGATTAACAACTGAAATGGTCAGACTAGTTGATAAGTCCTTATACCTTCATTTATTTCTTTATAAACCTTAAAGAATTATTTGCTTACTCTTGTGATAATGCTTTTTAGTGAGGCGAGGACATGATTTTAACTGCAGTTTTAAAGATGGGGAACTGAAGAGCTGCTAACAAAAAAAAATCAAACACAAACATAAGAAGGATTAGCTGGCTTCTGTACATGCCTGATTTGCTGTTTCTGAAATATGAGTTCTGAAGTGACTGTGCATTCTGCTTCATTTACATGTTCAGACCACAAGTTCCTTTGATTTCAGTTGTATTTCTGAGTGCCTAGCGCTTCTGTAAACCAGGCCTCATCTCTGCTCAAGAACCCAGAAAATTACAAATGTTTTCTGTGAAAACTTGGTTTCAGGCTGCTCAACAGGCATAGTGTAGAAACTTGGCAGGGAGTGGGAGGCTAGCATGCAAGTCTTCAAGTTTAAATGTTCTGAAATGTGGCAAAGAATGTCCGTTTCCTGCCATGTTTTACTTCAACTACAGTCTTCCAGCTTCAATAAATAAGAAAGATGCAAATATGCTCCTCTGCTAAGCAGCTTTGATTAACTCCAGAACAAGTGTTCTGTGAACAAAATGAAGTAACAGCTTCAAGTGCTTTGGGATTTTTTTTGCTGGTGTTGTTTGATGGGCTTTTTAAGGAAAATGAAAATATATAATTACTTACGAAATATCCTATTAACAGTAAGTTTGAGCAGAACAGGTAAGACTTGAGAGTTACAGGATTGTGTACCTTGAAAAGAGAGAAGAGTTGTGATAAAGTAAATCAGTAAATTCTGGATTTGCCCCATCTCGTAAAGGAAGAGCACTCATTGAGATTGGAACTTAAAAAATAGTTAAAGTTAAATATTTCTTAAGGTTATTCTGGAAGGTTGTGGCAGAGCAGAACTGAACTGATGTTACATTTGGTGTAAGTGATGTGCCTTAGTCATACAAATCACCAACTTTAAGTGGGTATGCCTGTCAGTATGTATTTTTATGGTGTAATGTAGGAGATTTCTTGTGTATTTAAAATATTAAAATAAGCCTGGATGCAAAATCACTGACATATCACTCCATTCTTAGGAGAAGCTTATATGCATAAGTTTGCAAAACAGCAGGAGCCTTAGGTATGTACGGACTCATAAACAAAGTGTTCATCTCGCAACAGTGCTAGGAAGTGATAGAAAAATTATCCTTTGGTCTGCAAACAGTAATATGAAGATGATTGATGGGAAGGGAAACTGAACATCATCTGAGGTTATTTTTCTTTCTTGTCCACTTAAATCAATACATATTATTTTGTCTGCTAGTGCCTATGTACATCTTTTGATACCAAAAAGAAAAGCAGACAAAATAATGAGCAGATTATTTCCTCGCACCACGTATTATATGTACTTTGGTAGTTAAAAAACCCAAAATTTCTGTCTAGTCCCCAGTCTATGTTAAACATTCTTTGCAAATGAAAAATTTCCTGACTGCAATATCTTGTTAATCGCCATTGTTACCTAGAAATCTAAAACACATGCTTATTACTGGTGTCACCTAAAGCAGTATGCGTTTGCTGGCTCTGCAGCTGCAGTAAGCTAATGAAATGTATTCCCACCGCTGTGTTGACATCAGAATTTGGCTGTTGAAAAGGTATCTCAAGCATGATGAACTCCTGTTAAAGGTAAACAAATATAAAATTGGCACAAACTATGTTCCTGCATGGAATGGAAGGTTGAAAAAAGGCTGGTCAGCCTTTTTTAATGTCTTAGTTATTCTCAAGAGAGTTCTTTTTTTGTTTTGTTTTGTTTAGCAATATTGCTTAATCTCTATGGTACTCTATTGTATTTCCTGAATGCAGCCTGTCACCTTTTGCTGAAACATTATTTGGTGTAGTCAATAAGAATTTTGGGCTTAATATAACTTTTTGCTTGTATTGTATTTTAATACCTTATGATAGAAATCATGATGTCTATCTCCAAGAGATTCATCATAACTTTCCAAATTGTGGAAGAGGTGAAAAAGTTTTGTACTGGCAAAACAGATTCATAAACATTAAAGGGGTATGTGTCTCTTCTGTTTACAAACAGTTTTTAAAACTTAATTGGATACTGAAGATTAAGGAGGAGAAAATTCTAAAAGAGTTTAAAGAAATCAAATATTTCTGGAGTCTTCCTCTACCCCCTTCTTTGCTGGCTACAGCACATGAAAAATTCACACACTTGGGAAAAAGTACTTACGTTTTTAGTGTTTAGTAGTATTACCTTTTACTTGCAGTCATTAAAGAATTCCATTTCCTCAGCAATTATAGTCTCTGTCCTTACTATGCCTTTCTGTGGAAATAACCATCAAGAAATAGCTTGAGATCTGCAAATTTAAGATAAGTGTTTTTTAATATAGTGTAACTAATGGTTTTTAAACTATTTTTATTGTTGCACCTAACATCAAACTGCAACTTCAAACTTGTATTTATTATGAAAATTTTGTTACTGTAGTTTCAAATGTCTGAGAAATGGTCTCTCAAAAATAAGAGATATTTGTGTTTTTCAGTTTACTTTGTGTATATAGTGCTGCTGGGTTTGGATAAATGGTTTTAGCTTGCTTTTCTAATGAAATAAGTTTTTAATCTGATCACCCAGTCTAATTTCTTAATTACTGGTCTTCTCTTTGAACATTAGTTCAAAACTTGCTGGCAGTTGGGCGAAGGCTTCAGAGATGCAAGATTTGTCCTGATTAGTGCTGGGCAGACACATCCGAATTCTGTTTATACAAAAGAAAATGGACCTGCACTGTTAAATGTTTCAAAAGGCAACAGCCTGTGTGCTAGCTGGCATGAATGCAAGTAATTCTTAAAATAGTATTTCAAATGATGTAGAGGATCTGCTGTCCACTCCACCACTCCAGACAAGGCACCTTGAATGGAGTGGGCAGTTAGTGACGGCAGATGAGTGTGAGGGATGAAAAAGGGAGTGAGTTGGCAGGAAAGTGGAACAGATCTGTTGGAAAAACTAGCTCCTTATGATAAAGCTTATTTCATATAAAGAAGAGAAATAGCTGAAGTAAAACCATAAAAACTTAGTTTAATGCTTTCTTAGCCCACAGACTAGTAGAAGGCTGTGCATGCTATTTGTAAATGTTAGTAATTTAACTTCTCAGTGATGTTTTTTAACATCTAAAGAGGTACCTGACTTCTTTGATGGTCCTGATGACAGTTAGTTATGCAGCATGCTGTTACAGAAAGGATGAAGCAAAAATCAAAAAAAGCGCCAAAACCAAACCACTCAAAAGTAGCTAAATATCTCAGGAGGTGGGCACTAAGCTGTTTTCTCCTGTATTTTTTTTATTTTGGCTGCTTTGAATCACAAGGTATGTGCAAATGCTGAAGCAGAATGTGTGCAGTAAAAATAAAGTGAAACTTAGGAAGTGCTTAATAAAGAATATTTGCAGTGTGAGCTTTATGATGATGCCATAGTGTGAATGTGAAAATGAGTTTGTTAAAATAAGTTGTTCCGTGAAAAAAATAAACAGATTGACTTTGCTTGTATTACCATTTTAGTGAAAGGAAAATACAGTTCAGTATTTCCCCTTAAAATTTTTATCCTACCTCCAGGTAGAATAGTCAAAGTAGGGTGAATCCTGTTATTTTTAATAGTGTTTGTATCAACTATATTGTTCTTTTCTTACTATTTGAAAATATTTGCATATACTTTGTTATTCAAAAGGTAGTAATGGTTCTGCATAGTGAAATCAATGAAATTTAATTAATCCATATGCACAATTTAGTAGGGAGTTATTTTAAATTTTTAAATTAAAATTTGTTTCTTGTGGTATAAAAAACATGATATTTGGTTGCTTTAACTTGCACTGGCTGCTATGTCTTTGTGTGGGCTTTAGCCCTGATGTTCTAATCAGTCAGAAAGGATTTAACTTTTGTTAAAAACTTGGTTTATGTGGAAGAGCAAAGATGAATCATTCAGAAATTATGCCCCTTTGTTTGAACAATGGCGCAGTGTATTGTAGGGTAAGTGAGGGGAAGTTTAATTCTTAAAATTAATAAGGATGAAATAAGTGAAGTTTCGATGGCTAGAAAGGGAATTCAGCATTCTAGGGGAGGTGGGAAGGGTTACTCTGCATGTTTGGGTTTTGACAGGTGCTTCTTTCACAGAAATGAATTGCTGCAGAGTTAATATTCATTCCATTACAAAGCAAAACAAAGAAATGCAAGGCAGCTTTAAAGCTTTTTACTGAAAAGACATGTTTATTGAAATATCTTATTTAGTTATCCTTTTTAAATGTAGTTGGTATGTGTCACTAATTCTGAAAAATATTCTGAAAAATCACTCTGCTAAAGCTCTTGCCTCTGCTGTCACTGATAAAATTCCAGTGGCAAAAAANTTCCAATTTTCATCCATTGGTCCTAGTCCCTCCATCATATATTCTATTAAAAAGTTGTAACCCTGCCTTTCTGTAGGCCCTTTTATCAGGTACTGATAAGCTACTATGAGGTCCCCCCTGAGCCTTCTCTTCTCCAGGCTGAGCAGCCCCAACTCCTTCAGCTTGTCCTCAGAAGGGAGGTGCTCCAGCTCTCTGATCATTGTAGTGGCCCTCCACTGGCCACACCAAAGGAGCTCAGTGTCCTCCTCATGTTGAATGCTCCAGTACTGAACACAGTACTCTAGCTGGGATCTCAACAGGGCCAGGTGGAGGGGCAAAAACACCTCCCTTGACCTGCTGGCCACACTTCTCTTGATGCAGCCCAGGATTCAGTTGGCCACCTGGGCTGCATGCACACACACGCTGCCAGCTCATGTTGAGTTTCTCGTCCACTGTTGATTTGTGAGCTCTTAGTAGTGACATTTTTCCTTAGCAAACGTGTGTAGAATATGGAAGTAGGCATAACTCTGCAATGTCAGGGAAATTCTAAAATCTGGAAATAAGATTTCAGCTTTGTCCCAGTTGGAACTGGTAGTCTAGACGGCTGTGAAATCGTCAGAATTTTGCTTTAGGGAATAGGAGGGTTCACCAAGTACTCAAACTGTCTTTATAGAATGTACACGCATTGGTACAACTGGAAGTAGGTCAGTAGAGAGCCTAATAAGTTGTTAAAAAAATCTCTTTGAACTGTGAGTGAAAACCAAGCTAAATGCTATGTTTCTAAACCTCAGCTGGGAAAGCAGAGGTGACATGTAATATTTTCCACAGTTACGCTCTTTTCATAGAATCATAGAATAGTTTGGGTTGGAAGGGACCTTAAAGATCATCAAGTTTGAACCCCCCTGCCATAGACAGGGGCACCTCCCACTAGATCAGGCCGCTCAGTGCCGTGTCCGGCCTGATCTTGAACACCTCCAGAGAGGGGGTGTCCACAGCCCCTCCAGGCAACCTGTTCCAGTGCCTCACCACCCTCACTGTAAAGAATTTCTTTCTTATGTCGAGTCCAAATCTACCCCCTTCCAATTTACATCCATTGTTTACATCCGATATCATATTAAAAAGTCCTTCCCCTGCCTTTCTGTAGGATCCCCTGAGGTACTGATAAGTTACTATAAGGTCCCCCCTGAGTCTTCTCTTCTCCAGGCTGAACAACCCCAACTCCTTCAGCCTGTCTTGATAAGGCAGTTGCTCCAGCCCTTTGACCATCTTCGTGGCCCTCCTCTGGACTCTCTCCAACAGCTCAATGTCCTTCCTGTGTTGAGGGCCCCAGAACTGGAC